>JAUTXX010348831.1:0-13451 GCA_032273605.1 Panulirus laevicauda | reverse complement strand
AAAATATATATATGTGTGTGTGTGTGTGTGTGTGTAAAGCACTGAAAGCACAACTCCCTATCCACAAATAGGCCCCACAGACCTTTCTATGACTTACATCGAACACTTTACATGCCCTGTTTCAGTTCACAGACAGTACGTCGACCCCTGTATACTAAACCCTTCCAATCCACTCTATACTGTGCAAGCCTTTCACCATCCAACATATTAAGGCCCCAATCGCTCAAAATCTTTTTCAATCCACCCTTCCATCCCCAATTATGTTTCCCCATTCTCTTTGTTACCTAAACTTCTGACATATATCCTCTTTGTCAACTTTTCCAAACTCATTCTCTCCATATGTCCATACCATTTCAGCAAACCCTAATAAGCTCTATCAACCACACTCTTTCTTATTACCACACCTCTATCTTACCCTTTCATCACTTACTCAATTGAACTATCTCACACCACATATTGTCCTCTAACGCTTCAGTTTCAACACACACACAATATATGGCAGCATAATGTCCCAATTACTGCCACCTCAAATGAAAGAAAAAGAAAAAGTGCAGGGATAATATGTAAATCAATTTGAGCACCTGTCATCAGGAGTTTGTAGAACTGACTTATTAGAGGTGGCAAGGTTACAGGACAAGGGAAAACAAATGAAGGAAAAGAATTTGACAGCTATGTTGTTCAAGGAAAGAAAAGGGTATCATAACAGTAAATCCTCAAATGAATGGTCTCCAAAGAAAGCATAGAAAGCTAGTCAAGCGCATGCCATGGGTCCATGTCTTAATGTCTGGGCCACACTTAGGCAGTCCATGAGAATAGTGATCTACATAACACATGCACTGGAGAAAATGCAATATATCACGATGTGGAACAGATGTGTCAGCAGAAAAGTTAATAAAGTGGAAGGCTTTTGATTACCCACCACCTACAGATAAAGTGGAAAAATATTTACAATAATTGGCAATATTTACCCTTTATTATGAGCTGCAAGCTTATCCTTTTTTTTCTTTTTCTTCTTCTTCTTTTCAATGTCATTACCACTAAGATACTTCTTAAGATACTCTTTCTGACTTAGTGGTGCAGCCATCTGTCAAGATAATAGAAACATTAGATGAGAGTCAACATGCACCCAGTACCAAAACTTACTCAGAGGGAGAGCATATAAACACCAGAAAAACTTCTAAGACATATCTCCAGTCAAGGAAGATGTCATTCCATGTACATACAACTATTTCAGAAAAAGAACTTGAATATATAACTCGACTATACATGAAGGGCATATACTTTATGAAGCAAACTTTCTTTAAAAATGAAGTGAGAAATACATGTTTTAAACAAAGAATTAAGACTCCTAGAAATTTTGGTTGGAATCTGTTGACCAATGTTGGGGAAACTGAGGCTAAAGACTTGGTAAATTCCCCCAAAAAATGTCCATCCAAACTGATGTGGGAGAAACAAACCTGACAAATTCTTAGAAAGCCCATTTTCACTTCCCAAAATAACTTTTTATGTATGAGAGTTTCATTCAGTCCTAAATGACATATGCCTCTGACCAAGCAGAGACAGTTAGCAGAGACTACATAAAAAAAGCAAAAAAAAAAATCCAAAACGAAACTTAACAAATAGCCATCAGGAACTCTCATATCATGGGCAGCTCGATTAGCAAATCCATTCAAGATGGCAATCCAAAGGGAGGGTGGGTGAGTTGGAATCTCTTTCCATGGCTCATACATTCATCTACAACACAAGAAATTTCCAACAGTTTACAACTAATTTTCAGCATTTATTGAACCGCAAATACACAAACATACATTCACAAAAACATACACGGTGAAGAGGCTACAACTCTGAAAGAAGCTACTTTTTGCTTCTTCCCACAAATTTGTTTCAGAATTAAATAGTTAATAATGATCAACTTTAGTCTACAATAAAGAAATTTTCATGGTCCTTAATTTTTCGGATAAAAAAGATTAAATTTTCTTTAACTACTCCCATTCTTTTTAGTTAAACATTTAAATTTGATAATTTCTCACTCATTTCTAAACATCTAAAACCCTGATACAGTACTTTGATACATCAATATAACTTCCAAAAGAAAAGTTTATGCTTTTGCTAAAAAGTATCAGTGTCACGAGATATCAATAAAGTATTTGACAGTGACTGATGTCACATCCTTACTTATAAAGATACTTGACACCACCTTCTAGTCAAAAAACAGTTAGCCAACTTCATAGCTGGCCACCAGGCCAAAGTCACTTACAAAGCCTTCACCTAAAAATCCAAGAGATCTACAAAGGAGTTCCCAAAAAGAATATTTCTTTCTCCAACCTTCTTCAATCTCCTCCATGAACTTCTATCACCCCCTGCAGATAATCTCAAAATCACAGCAGAGCAACCTGCCACTACAGCAGCAACAAACATGCAACACTACATCTCCCAATCAGAACACTGGCTTGCCTAAAACAGAATGCATTACCAAAATTGTCCGATGTTACCCTCTTAACTCCTGAAAGACATAAAGTTCAACCTGCATCCTCCCATCATCCTAGATGATTAACTGATTTAATCCAGTAAAGGATAATCCAGATAGAGGGGAGGGCTATCTCTGTTTGGGAATGCTGGGCAAAAATACAATTGATAAAACTGTTAGACAACAGAACCAATGAAAACTTCACTCACGGGCTGAGATTTCTCTTAACTTTCAATACTACAGTAAAAATATAGTAACAATACTACTGTCATCTTTCTTTCACTGTACTGATAGCATGCACTGTTGGAAGAAATTAAACCCATCAAATACAGTCATCACATGTGTGTTTGTTAATGGATACATTAAGCTTTAAAAAAAGTTATCAGTAATATCACTGTTTGGAACATGGTTAAAAATGTAAATCATCACAGTAAAACAAACAAAATATAAGCAATATACCAGAGTGTATTAAGAGTGGGGCTCCTTGCTGAATATGGTGGTTTTAAACCCTATTCTCCAAAACATACTAGCCCAGTCTAAGTCATTTCTACCAAGTATAATGAGTTTACTAATATGCAATTCTTTTATATCCATATGTTTCCTCTCTCGCACTCTTTTACTTCCACTTTAATGTCCACGTCCAATTTCTTAATCACTTTTCTTCTCTTTGACAAATCGATAATATCGTAAATCAGATGGCACGGTATTATCAAACTATTTCCTAATTCCATTATATACTTCAACATCTGCAAACAACAGCTATAATGATAATCCTGTTACCACAAACACCCGACGACTGAAATGACCCGACTAAATTATATACAAAACTGTCACCCATGGCAAGTTATGTAGGCCTCCCCGTACAAAACTACCCCGTCCATCAAGGCTCTGAAACAATACTTTAATGCCGTACCAAAGCCTTAATGGTGCATTAAACGTCAGAGGAATCTTAGAATCTGTCTAATATAACATCATTTGAAGGGTTATTCTTCCTCCCCGTTGGCTTACCTCGTCTGGCGCGATTGTTTACATGTTGGCAGGAGCTCTCGTTCCCATCCACCACCAACAACCCTCACCCCCAGCGCCATATATATATAACCCCCACTCGGTAATTTCCAGGTCAACTGGAAACTACACCATCCTCGGCAAACTACCCCTGGTTTAGAGCATCGGGATGGTATGCCCTCCAAGGAGGACAAACAAGAGCGGTAGTTGGACGTCTTGAGAGGGGTAGTTACACACGGATACTTGAATAGATACAAACGAATTTCATACCATCATGCGAGAAAGAAATGACTCAAGCGTGCTATTTTCTCTTTTACCTTATAGTTTGCTGAAAGTACTGGTAGGGACACTCAGTTTCATTTATAATTATTATTATAAAATATCAGTTACAGGTCATGCAGGCTTCGGAGGGAAATAAATAGAATTCAAAACTGAAAGTTCAGCTCATTGTCTTCACTCAACCACATATCTTTTTTTCCTTCGTTTTTTCTTCCGGTAACTTGAATTATCATATCTTACTTGTGTTTCCGGCATGAGAAGCGTCTCTGCCCAAAGTAATGCGCCTCTCAAACCAAGATGCAAGAAATTTAACCAACGGAATCGTTGAGAAGCTTCATTTTCCCAATCAACCTTTTTCCTTTCAGATGATTGTTCAATGTACCATTATGTCTGATTGACTAATCGATAATCGGTGGTGTATAGAAAGGGGGGACAGGGACCGATTATTTTAAGGCCCTTACAATGAGAAAATCCGATTTTCTTTTTAAACTATCCCATAGCTCAATAGATTGGGGGGTCTCAAAATGAGATGAACCGATTTAGATTACCCTGGGTTCAATAATTTCATGTCTCTGAAAATGAAAGAATGCGACTTTCCTTATATAGATATCTATGTCATTACAGGATTGGGTTGTGATGTTTTTGACCAGAGGGAAACAAAGGATTCTTATGAGAAACAGCGTTTTTGCACCATTGCATTTACAAGGTTAGAGCTTCCCCAGTCTGCCATTCTGGGTAGGTCGCGTTGAAAGAGGAAATATGATCAGTATGTGTGTGTGTGTGAGAGAGAGAGAGAGAGAGAGAGAGAGAGAGAGAGAGAGAGAGAGAGAGAGAGAGAGAGAGAGAGAGTATTAAAGGAATGAGGGCTGGAGAAACGAGGTGACCATGCATTAGAGAACTGAGAAAAGCTGTGAAACCAAAGGAAGGGAGTTTATAAAGCAAAGACATGCACCACACAGAGTGCTATGTAGATTTTTTCGTAAATCGCATAGAGGGAAGGACCAGAGATGAGTAAAAAGATCACAAGTAGACCTAACACTACCAAATCCAGAAACCCATACTGGTAATCTAAATAAAGTGAACAGAATTCTAGGTGTTTGAGAGTTTAGAAGAATTTGGAAATAGATGATGCAAAAGTAATGGGGATGAGCTGTACCAAGCAAATGGGAAAGTTGTTTTTAGACAGAACTGAAACAGGCAGACAAGGACTGGCACTTGCTCAGAGGCACACTCCTTTAGAACAGGAGGTATACCATCTGAACCATACCCCTTGACCCCCTGGTGCTGGGAGAAAACCTGTTAGACCCTGCATGGAGAGAAAATAGGAGGGAATAGATTCAATGCAAAATGAAGAGGGGCAAAATTAGAATCTGAATGATCCAATGCTGTTAGATGAAACCAAAGTTCCTAAAAAGCGAATTCAATTGTTAGAAGGCTAGTAAGAGACTGATCAAATTGGAAAGGTTGAATTACTGTTGTTGGAAATGCTTTTGGGTAAAGACCAAATAAGATTTATTAGTACATGTCCAGTCAACTCAGTTTCTTTGTGTAAAAGAGTGCTTTGGCTCTTCAAAAAGCTTTACAATGATTCCAAGTATTCAGTGTAGAGTGGGTTTCAGGGTAACAAAAGAATTTCATGGTTTAGTATGCACCATTCCTGATGCATCAAGTATCAGAGCAGGAGCGATGATCCTCTCTCTTTAGCTTTTCCAATTTCCCTAGCTCTTTATGTTTACTTTCCCCTTGTGTCTGCTTTCTGGGGCAACCTTCATTTTTTTAAAACCTCCTTCACATCACTGAAAGCATCAGGCAATGAATATACTTATAAGACAGGACAACCAACATAAACAGTTCCTCAGCAGTTGTTTCAGTCCTTGCTATTGGGTCTTTGATACTGACAGACATACAGATGGACAGTAAATGAATTGTCTGACGAAGATTCTGTGTACAATAGCTTTACAAGCAGGAAGTAGCACTCATCACACTGATAAGTAAAATAAAACTTTTATATTATAAATTTGGATCAAGTATTACAGCTATAATCTCCGACTACAGTGCCCTTGGTGCAACACAATTTACTCCTTTCATTCTAAACCCTATTTAGTTCATCTATACAAATCTCAGCTTACACTGTAAGTGCATAAACATATCACAGACAGAGAGACTGGTAAAACATTCAGGCTAATAATAAAACAAAGGTAATAAAGTGAAACTTCTGCCATATCTATTATATGTACAAAGATAAAATCAATATAATACAAACAGAACAGAGAAAATATTACCAAGTTAATAATACTCAAAATAATTAGCATCTTGGAACAAAGATTTTGTGAGATTTATAGACTGGAGTATTTCTTATGCGGCGTCCTCTCAGGTTGATAGCTAAAGGTAATACAGGAGGATCCCTAATATATATGCCATGTCTACTTGGAGTCCAACCTCTCATCTCTATGATGTGATCCTTCATTCCAGTAATTGCAACCCACCCTGTAAGGAAAAACTTTCAATTATATATACCATCTTAAAGAGGACTGTTCTGGAAACCCTTCCCTTCTTGAATTACACTTTCTAAAAGGTGGAACAGAAGATGGAAGCAAATGAGGAGTGCTCATCCTCCTTGAAGGCTCAGGCTGAGATGTCTGAATACGTTTGGATGAAACCAAGATGAGAAGAGACATAGATAGTATCTTTGAGGAAAGGAACCTTGATTTTCTAGATCTGAGTGAAACAAAATGCAAGGCTAAGGAGGAAGAATGGCTTGGGAACATATTAGGGTATAGTCTGTACAGGTTAGTGTGATACTGAAAGTCGATATCTTGTGAATATCTCATAATTCATTTCTCCAAGAGTACTTTGAAGCTTATTTTACTTGTCTCTGAACTACTGAAAGTCAACATGCTGCGAATACAATTCATTTCTCCAAGGGTACCTTGAAGGTGACTCTATTTGTTTCTTTCTTAGATGATGTTTTTTCATTTCATAAGAAACTGTTTTCCCTCTTCCTGAAAAAACAAATTTTCAGAAGTTAGAGAAATATTCTGTCTTTTCATCAAGAGATAATAGAAAAATACCCAATCACCAACAGTTTCTGTCTGTGTCTGATATCATTCACTGCTATATAAACATTTCTATGTAACTAAGGGTCCAAAGCAACATAATGGTGACCAAAGGATATTTTTCCTTCACGTGCTGTCAGCTTAGATAATAAAGCATGGAGCTCAGTCATAGTAATGACCTGTGGAAGGGATGAATGTAAAATTGGCTGAAGATATGTATCAGAGTGAGACAACAAAGAGAATGGGAATATGGTGGAAATCTGGAGTAAGGACATAAGCACATAAAAGATATATTACCACGCAAGAGTTAGCAATGGGATGAACAAAATGTCTGTGATGCCCATCCTGTTGAAAAGTGAAAAAGTTTCCAAAATACTAACAGAGAAGAGAAAATACAAAAGTAGACTATAAGGCCACATATGGAACATTTTCTATTCAAGTTTGAAGGGCCATTCTGCTTTATAAAACACTGATAATTGGAATAAATAGAAAGATTATGTAAAAATGAAATACATGATTTGTTACATGCTAAAAAGATTAAAAGAATTTAATCTTAGATAGATATATAAATCATTTTGTCATGGCCATCCTCTTGATGGGAACTCCTGGAGGGAAAGGGTGTCAGAGACACAATCAGACAGATAGAGAACTCACCTGCAGAAGACAGTACCACATCAGCACAACTTCTTTGCTTTTCTGTGCTATATACCCTAATATTCTTTGGTTTAAGTGCAGGCCAACGCTGAAGACGCTCCTTACTTCCCATTGGAACACCAAGTAGTTCTGATCCAAGGTACTCACGATAAAATGTAGAAGCATCCACAGTTCTCACAACTGTAACTGGGATGTATTCAGATCTGAAGACCGTGAACCTTAAGAATATGAAAAGAAAAAAAAAAAGGAGTAAACATGCACACTATGGTATGCTATTCTTACATTAAATGTTACCATTAAGCTTTTTTTTCTACCCCACACTAGTCATTTTGTTACTCAGAATAATTCAGTCCTTCAGAACAATGATAGATAGGGATGAAACAAAAGACTTTGAAGGAAGTAGTACAAACTGACAACAGACAATGATACACTGTCACTGAGTCTGATGCACAAGAATCACCAAACTGCTAAGAATAAGGCTATTCACCTTAAATCTAACTCCAACTACTTTCATGATGTATGTGGGGTCCTACAACAACAACTTATGCTCTGCACCACCCATGGAATGACAGGGTAACACTTTGGATGGTAAAGAATGCTCAAAGGAAGTTTGCCTCCTTTGTGTTCAGTCACTGCATCTAAAGAAGCACAGAGCAAACAGAGAAGGTCCAGAGAAGGGCAACATTGATGGTACCAGAATTAAGTGAAGTGAATTACAATGAAAGGCAAGAGGCTTTAAATCTGCCCAAGGGTAACTGTGGCAGAAAATCACATAACCACCTATTTGTATACTATGGGGAGGGTTTTAAGTTCACAGAGCCTTTTCCCTTGAAAATGGAGATGAAATTTTGCTTGCTGTCCTTGTAGTCTGAGATATTTCTGCTACTCTACCTGCAACTAACCATGGGTCCTGAGAAAATGTCCCAGTAGGAAAGCAGTTAAATATGTAAACAAGTGAGATTTCATGACTTATTGTCAGGGCCAAATTCACTGTCTGATCACTTTTTGTTTTCATTTTTAACATCATCCTTACCTAAAACACTGGGTCTAGACAATCTAAAAAGACTAGCTTGGGCACTGATAACCTAACAGATGGGAGTTCCAACATATCATGCTTCATGCAATAATAGGTATGCATATGAATGTATATAATATTCTTCAGAGTGATAAGCAATGGAAATCAGTGACAAATATGTTTTACTAATCCAGAATGATTACTAAACATTTGTTAATACTTAGGCCTTAACATAACTGAGGTTTTCCTATTTCTATAAGAATAGTTAGTTTCCATTAGCATAATAATGAAATATTCATAAAAATTCTGTTGCTCCCTTTCTCAAAAACTGCTGTTAAAAGTCTCCTCATCTCTGTACTAATAACACTCTTTCTAACAACAGAGCAAAATAAAAGTTCACAGTTCATATTATTATCCATTAAGGTCCCTTACCTTACAGACTGTGGACTATACAAAAGATCAAGACGGGCTATACCTCCAATAAAGAGGGTTTGTCCAGGCTTAAGACAGAAACTTTGAGGAAGAATAAGCTTCATGGGAATCACCTTCATCAGTTCTTCATGAGACAGTAGGTTAATTATCTGAGAAAAAGAATAACTTTTAAGGGAAAGTTTTTATGCATTTGTTATTATTCAATATATTACAGACAATGTTTGATAAATGCTTCAACAGCAGCACATCTGTGGTGCCCACCTCCTTGAAAATTATTCTTACACAACGAAGATTATGCTTCTATTAAGAGAAGGTGTCTAATGCAAAGACATTTCAGACACTAAAGTTAGAACATATCTCTGACATTCCACTACACTTACTACAATTTAATACACAGAACTTTCCATTGTGTTCTTCAATTTCAACCTCAGCATTCAATTAATCATACTTCCATTACACTGCCCAAAGAATTTGTCATTTTAGCTACCCTAATCAATGTTCATACTCCTTAAACACACCATCCCCATCCTCAATAACTGCTCTCACAGAACAGCACCACCTAAATCTTCCTACTTTTTCACTGCAGCAACTCCTTTAATACAGTGTATCCCTCTTGAAAACTATTTCAACATGCAGTTTTCATGGATAATTCTACTCTGGAATAGTTTCACTAAAATACTGATAAAAAACTTTTGCTGCTTGCATCGAATCACATCCCAACTTCTGTCCTTTCTCATTTTTCTAAACACAGCACTTCTAAGATCATGCTAACTTCATCGGCAGGGTGATGGAAAGTTCTATCTATTTCTTTAATGCATGTTCCTTTTGAGAACTCTCTCAAGCGAATGGCAACAGCAATAGTCTCCACAACTGTTGAACTTCAGTGCCAGTTCTTACGCTTTACTGCCTCACCCTATACATACCACAGGCAAAGGGCAACTCTAGTACAGTGTTTTCATAAGCTCCTACCTAATGTTCCCACCTACTACTTCTAACTAATGTGTCTACCTAATATTTCAACCAACTACTTCCACCTAATACTCCCAGCTAATACTCCTACCTACTACTTCTACCTAACGTTCCTACCTACTACTTCTACCTAACGTTCCTACCTACTACTTCTATCTATTGCTCCTACCATTCTGCCAAACAGCAGGACTAGCACAAAGTGCTCACTTCAGGAAAATCTAAAGATGTGAAGAATGAGTTGTGTGAGTTAAGTGTTCTCAAATGTTGTATGTGGCAGGGAGAAACTGTATGCTTCTTTAAAGGATGCTAGCAGTTCATGTGTAAGTGAGGCAGAAAGAAAAGAGCTGCCTAGGTCAAAGGATTGCAACATGACAACAACTAAAGTGCTGGCTTAAAAAGCAGCCATCACTAATCCTCCCAATATCCAGGCACATAGTATTGGAAATATACTTCCCTGGTCAGTGGCTGCCTACCAACTATTACCTACAAAAACTATTACACTGATTGCCCATATCCACAAACAAGCCCTTTACTCTTCTAAGCATGAGTATCATCACATATGATCATTACCTGATCTGGTTGTATTGTCCCAGGAGTGTCATAACACCATTTGCCAAAAGAATACCGAGGATCAGATGTATTTATACCAAGAATCTTTCTCTGAATTTTTGTCGAAGGATTCATATTTGTTGAGAAAGGGTCAAATTTCTCCTCAGGCTCCTCTTTACTCTCTAATGTTCTGCCAATGTGACCTAAGAGGTATGAAGGTTAAGGTTAAATCCAAGATTAAATTATAATAAAAACTACATATTCATAAAGCAGATATAATCAAAAGGACAAGATGATCCCAGCATCCATTGATGCAGTAAAGACTCACCAGACAAAGTTCCAACTGAGACACTTTTTGTGTAAACTGGTTTTAGCTTATCAGACATAGATTTAATTTTCTGCTCTTCCCTCAGTCTCTTCAATCGAAGATAAAGATTATATCCTGCAGGCCGAAGAATGGGGAACTGGAAACAGTAAAACACAAATTCATATGAATCAATGTGCAGGTATAATTCATTCAAAACATCTGATGCCCTGTCACTTTATATTCTATCCAACCTATGTAAAATCATTTCTGTGGTGCATGCAACACTTTGGTCTCTTTGCCTATGCCACACCTGCTGAGTTTTCTAGAATGATAATTCCTTTCTTCTTGACTTTAAGAATTCATTACAACTGGAAAAATACAGAAACTAGTTTCATCAAGTGCAAACAGTTAAAGCTAAAAATGTGAAAAGCCTGGGACCAAGGAATATTGGTATTCCTGAAAATAATATATTTCAGAATGAATCTTAAAAATCACATCAATCCCTAATTTCAGTTCACAGCAATCAAATAAACATTATCAATATATCAAAATACTAATCAAAACACAAAGGCTTCCAAAATGTCCTATAAGAAATCCTGCAATAAATCAATGGCCCACAGATTAAGCCACAGCTTTTTAGAAAAATACACAAGCTGCACCTAGAATAAGGACTATAGGTATAACATATTACCTTGAGCATATTCAAAGTTGTTCCTGGCCACAGGGAAGTGGTAGCACGACGAATGAGACTGGAAGCTCTCGTCTTACACATGTCAGATCCAAGGAGTGCATTGAAGAGTGTTGACTTGCCAGAATTGGTGCATCCCAGAATGTATATATCACCTGAGTGTTACAATCATTATGTAATGTGCAGCTAAACTGCCTTCAAGTATAATATTGTTAAACTTATCATAAATGAATTTCCTTTGCTGTGTACAATATGATCTGTAAGAAAATCTCTGACATTGATCCATTCATATCTAAATATGAAATAATATAATCAACTCTTCTGCTGTATAATTAACTTTTTAAGGGTGTCCTGAGATGTGTCAAAACCCACTAAAATTTTTCAAACCCATCATGTCTGAAAAATAGCCTGTAAGTGCAAGTATAGGTAAAGCAACCACAGTGCCCAGGAAAGTGATTAATAATAACTTAAAGAACAAAGTGATATGCAGGGTTGAGGCAGACAGGGGTCAGGTAAATATGGGTTAGTCATTTGGTTCCAACATCATTAAATCAAAACTTGATAACAGTGAAAGGGTAAAAAGAACCAGTCATTCCACAACATTCTAAGTTGCAAGGAATTTTTTCTACACAAGGGTAAAAATGCTGAAGACAATGGAAAGCAGACCAGAAAAGTGTAGGTGTGCTGTATATGTATGTACTATGTATATATTATATATTGCAATCAACATATTTACTTCTCCATACAACGAAAATTAGAGGGAAATGTTCGAAGCTGACATTAAGTTAATATGTCTATACTGAAGACAGCAGCAGGATATTCAAGTTTTTTAATATAAGCAAAGTATTCCTCGATATATTTCTGCATAATTTTTTAATTATCCTTAAAATTCATGTTTGTGTCAAATTGTAGAATTCAATGGAGACAGCTTGTACCAAAGTTAAAAAAAAGGAAAAAAGTTAGGAGCTAGATTGCAAGTATAGCTGCTAGAATAGATGTAAAATTCAAGATCTATTGGCAAAATAGTTAAAATGGCAACAGATTCTTGGCTGGATTTTTTTTTTTTAGGTTTTTCAAGTACTGTGTCCAAGATTCTCCACCAAACATAACATCCACCTCTCCTTCCTTTCATTCTGGTTACAACCATGAACATTAAAACACCCTAGCCATAGCCTCTAAGGACATATCCTTGCTTGTCTCCTGTTTCTAAGTTTCTAAGGATACTTATAATACAAGTGAAGAGGGTTTCCCGCTCCCTGCTTCTGCCCATTCATCACCTCGTACAACATACACGAAACACATGGGTAGTTTTCTTATGTCCCTACTACTGGGGATAAAGGAAATTTGTGATTTAAGATAATTATGTACTGTTAAGTGTGGTGTGAGAAATGAAGAGAAGTCTGTATTTCTGGTTTGAGTTTCAGCAATTGACATGCATGTGAGGCAAAAGACAACACACATTTCAAACTTCCAAGACAGAATTTCAACTAAAAAAGGATATAACAAACCTTTAGTGCCCCATGAATGCTGTATTTTTGTGATGAGACTTTCAATCCCAAAACCAGTATGGGCTGAGACCAGAGCCACGTGACGAATATTTGCACGTCCTAAATCAGTCTTTTCTATGGCTGCAATGAGACATTCCTTGACTCTTTGAAGGTGATTCTTTCCATCAGCAGGAAGAAGGTCAACTTTGTTCCCCACAATTACCACTGGCCTACGAGTCCCTATAAACATTCTTATGATTAGTCACAACAGATTTATCCAATGAAATATATTTTGAATTAACATAATTACAGGACAATTACCAGAAATCCAATAAGGCAACTGACTAGGCATAACATTCAGCAAGGTAACACCAGAAAACAGACAAAGAATAGCCCATCCATTCTTACATAAACACACACACACACACACACATATATATATATATTTTTTTTTTCCAAAAGAAGCAACAGAGAAGGGGGCCAGGATATTCCCTCAAAGGCCCAGTCCTCTGTTCTTAACGCTACCTTGCTAACGCGGGAAAT
>JAUTXX010348609.1:777-13454 GCA_032273605.1 Panulirus laevicauda | reverse complement strand
CATAGGGTGAGAGACATTAACCTCACTAGAAAGCAGAGGGTTAGGGGCTTCAAACCCCCCAAGATTATGGAGATTATCTCATAGTTCATGAAACAAACCATCCCTGGTTTAGAAATAAGTTTAGCTCTTTTGAATTACAGTACCTGTTGATATGTTAATGTAAATGATGAAAGTGATATTTGAATTTAAAATATGTGCAGATTTTCCAATGATAATTTGAACATGACGTGGCACAAGTAATGATTGATGTTCATATCAGTATCAACCTCATGTCCCCATTTACACTTTTAATGTTTTAGTTTATTATGCAAATTTTTCAATTTGCTCCATATTTTGTTTCAGTTTAATGTACTAGTGGACACAGGCAGCAGCAATTTGGCCATAGCAGGTGCTCCACATGATGATCTTGACACTTTCTTTGCAAGTCAAAACTCATCATCATATGTGGATCGAAACATGGATGTTAAGGTGATGTATACTCAGGTAGGTTCCATCACATAACACCATTTGATATTAACTGGGATTGTTACCGAATCATACCTTCCTGACTATCTGTATGTATGAAAAGATTTTGCCATGAGACAGAGCTCCCACATTTATTACTTCTTTAGCAACCAGGCACAATGCATTATTGTCAGATTTGGGTTCAATTGGAACTGCTTTTAGCCATTGTTGTACTTAATCCTGGCAGATTTGAATTTAATTTTGCAAAATGCTAAAGAGTCTCCATCCTTCATGCTTGAGCAGTCAAATATCTTTCAGGCATGCCTTTCTGATATATGTAGAGGGCATCTTGAGGATTTAATTACTTAATTTCCTCCATTATAATCATGAAGGTTGTAGTCCTAGTATTAGTTTTAATTCCCTAATATATTGACATAGATTACATGTTAAGTTCTTCAAGCTTTCCATCATAGCCAGATGTCGTGTAAGCTTGATTTTGCTTGTAAAGGGTTTCTGAATTATCTCCAATATTTTGATTTCTTCTTGCTTTGCTAGTAATTGTACAGCACAGCAGTATTCAGGATTATATCTTATATATTATTTTACCATGTACATTTCTTTACCATAAACAAAACTCTTGAGTATTTAAGAGCACCTGAATAGCAGAGAATTAGATAGGGTTGACCTCATTGGTCTGTTGTTTATGATAGTGTTGTTAAGGCACTTCAACTGGTCAACAGTACTTTTTTTTTTTAAAGCTTTTCTTCAACTTCGGAATTTACTTAGGAATTTACTGATTTCACTTTTCTGCATTTGTTTTATTTTCCGTTACCCTTCTTACTTGGACCTTTCCCAATATTACCTCTGGCCTCGGTAAGAAAGTGTTTCCATGTGTTACTTCGTTATGCAGTGAAAGGAGGCATATCAAGTTTTGATGAACATAATTGTTTGAAATTTGCCTACATCAGGCAGAGAATCACCTGAAGGAATTTTTACAGTAATGGCTCATTTTGCTCAAGCCTTTTTTGCTGGCAACTTTTGGTTCGCTTATAATTACATTCATGAATATTGTATACGTATGAAAATAGATGTTCATATTTTTTTACAGGGTAGTTGGACAGGCCATTTGGGACGTGACCTGGTGAAGTTTTCTAGTATGCCTGGCATAGTTCCCCTTGTAACTGACCTGGCACTCATCACAAAGTCAGAAAATTTTTATGTCAACAAATCCCAGTGGCAGGTACAGCATTGATTGTTGAATAATGTTCCTACTTCTATTCATTGCTCCTACCATTTCTCTAAAAGGTAGGGTTAGTGTATGGTGTTCACTGCAAGAAAATCTAGTCATGAAGAATGAGATATGTTTGTCAAGTGTTTATGTGTGACAAGGAGAGATTATATATTTGTGGACAACATAAAATGTATGAGGTACCATATATGTAACACCTTGGTTGGTTGTCAGTCAGTCTTCAGAGCATCATCATTTGGTAAGTGTATTTATCCTCTCAGTTTTGGAATTTTCATATCCTACATCTTTGGCCTCTTGTTGCTTGTCTAGTTCTTGTGCAGAGGGCCTGAAAATTCAGAAGGGGGAAAGGAATGCACTGGATAGAATACATCATAGAGTGATGTGGTCTTTTGATGTGGTGTGGATGACTTCTAGTCATTGGGGAGGAGCAGGGCATGAGAAGTGATCAAGAAAAAGCATGGTGTAGTCTGTGGATGGTAGTCTCTGGAATCAGTGCATTGTGCATAGGTAAATTTTGGATGTGTGCAGTTGAGGCTATAGTTCATCAGTTCCTGATGCTACCTTACTGAAAAGGTAGAGAGGTAGGTACTTGAAAAATGAATAAAGAATGCAACTCAATAATTCACAATGAAATAACATGGAAATGATTTTTAGGCACTTTCACCGTGGTAGGACACCCACATTATTTGATATTTAGATATCCACAGACACAGGGGATGAATTGGTGAGCTCCTACAATCCCACAGGTGACACACCAAATCATTGTCTGGAGTCTCTATAGGTATGTGATAGAAAGAGGAGGCCATTCTTTGGCTTTGCTTAGCAACTGAAATTTCACAGTTACAGGAGGCTTGTTAGATGTACAATAGACCCACGATATAGTTTCCTCAATGATTGGTGAGACCCCAAGTGTCATGGAATTTGGAATTAGATTTTAGAAGAGTGGCTAATCCAATATAACTCAAATGTATATCCTGGTAATCTGAGTTCTATTAATGATAAACATGGCTATGACTTCTTCAATTGAACTTTATTTCATTCATTGCTAGCACTTGTATCTCATATTGGGAAACTATAGATAACAAAGTAATGGTAATAATAAAAAAGTTTTGATAGGAAAACCATTCTAGTATGACTATTTCCTTGTAGTACCAATGAGTTCATTGTTAGCTGATGTCTTCTTATGTCTGTAATTTTTAATGATTTCTAGTGTGTTCTCATATCATAAAAAGAGGTACCTTCAACTTGTTGTGTTTGTGCATTGGATCCCACTGTGTACATGCACAAGATGTATTCATAACTATCTAGTTTTACATCGTGAAAGGTACCCAGTCTTTCTCCACATGGGCATCATATGTATCAGACCAGTAATGAAGGCTGTGAACAAGTAAGCCCTAAGTCATACGATTTTTCATGCATTGGTGTATACTGCATTAACATGCAGTACTTATGCATAGCTGTTATATATTTCTGAAGAGGCTTTCAATTTATCGACACATTTGGAAGGAATTGGACCCAATTTCATAAAATAGACTTCCTTTTTCCAGGGTATTGTGGGCCTGGCCTTTCCAGCTTTAGCTCAGCCTCAGGGAGTAGTTAAACCATGGTTTGATGGACTTGTTGCCCAGAACCAAGCAGCTAACATTTTTACTCTTGAACTGTGTGGACCCTCCAGAGAGGAAGGAACATTTCATCACTTTGGACGGCTGTTTATTGGTTAGTTCTGAAGGTATAGTTGTATGTACTTGAGCTAATTTTTCAAAGCAGTGAATTAGTCTTTTAGTATATATAACAAGATCTCGCACACCTTGAGTTTTGGAAGGAAAACACTTGTGATATTGTGGATTAGTCAGTTTTGTTTGGAGGGAATGTTATGTGAATTCATTCATACCATAATACAATTTTTAAATCATAAATATTATGATACCAGGAAGAGAGCTATAACAACATTTTAATGTCTGGAAACAACTCCTTTGATTGATGTTTAATGAATGCTTGGTAATACCAATTCTACTGAGCTCCTTATATATGATTTGAAAAAGTTGGCTTTTGGAGTAGTTCGTGTTTTCAAATACTTTGTAAGTGTGAATACACTTGTAATTTACCCAGTTATACCTAACAGCTGAATAACTGATTTCCTAAAGGGCCTCAATTTTCTTTACGACAATGATAGTGTATGATAATGATAGTTAAACTGTTTTGGTGATCAGGATCTGCCACTGGTGCATGTCCATCACCCACTGTTACCAGCCCCATCAGACGAGCATGGTTTTATGAAGTCCTAGTGGTAGCACTGGATATTGGTGGAAAAATACTTACCCTTCCCTGTGTAGAGTACAACACAGACAAGAGTATCATAGACTCAGGGACATCCAATTTGCGATTACCATCTGAGGTATGTATTTTTTTTTTTTTAAATATAACTTGCATGTATGGTTAGTTTAAAAGGATTTTTTTACCCATTCCATTTTTTACAAGTACACTTTTCCAGATAAGAATGCCAGAATGATGATGCAATATCAAAGAAAGTTGGAGCATTTTGAATATAGAGATAGTCTGAATGGAAATTATAAATAATTTTAGAGTGCAAAGTGAAAAAGAGGCACTTGCAGGTGTACACTCATGTTTCACTTTGTCACACTGGGCAAGTGATTTGAGAGACTGTATGTACCTGATTTATCCCACAGAAAATTGGGAGATGTAATACATCTGGGTAGTTGTCCTGAAATCCTGATATTGAAATGAATATCATATAGTATAATGGAATGTATTTTCCCATTAAGTTCAATTATATAATGTAAGATGCATTCCTAATAAAAGATTTTCAGATTCAGAACTTATTAAATTACACTTTGCACATAAAGTTATTTTCTTGCATAACTGTGGAGAATGATAATCAGATGGGTTACCAAAAACAGTAAAATTTACAAGAAACTATAGTACACATTGTGTGAATTTATGCTGCAGCAATATGCTTAAAGAGTTGGGCGGGGGGGTTACCTCTATGAATTATCAGCATCATTATCTTTCAGTTGTCTTAATACTGGAGAATGTCTTGGTAAGAAGTAGGACTCTACTTTTTATTGCTGTGCTAATTTTTCTTCACACTGTAAAGCTCCTTGTAGCAAGTAATAGCATCCTCCAGTCTTGAGATTTCAGGCTGCATTCACAACTAGGGTCATTGTCTGATATGATTTCATTAGCATTATCAGTACAATGGAAGTCAAACAGTTGATATGTAGTCTGCTGATGGAGGATGGGTGGAACTAGTACTTTTTCTCCTCCTCCTCTTTGAGATAGGCTTTGAGAATGTTTTGCTTTCGTTAATGTGTGTATTATGAATAGATTTCCTTCCTTCTTGTTCCTGAAGACACTTGTGATTCATCCAACTGACCCTCCATTCTGCTTTTTGATACATAGTTTGACACGTATACAAACAGACAGGCGGTGAATAACTTTTAGTTTTTAATACATTCTCATATAAGCTATGAAAATATAATAAAATTTTGAGGCTTAAATAAATAAGTAAAGCGGTATAATAGTCATATCGTGCAATGATGGGGAGGAAGTATGTTCTTGACCTGAAATAGGTCTTTTTAACAGGTCTTCAAGATTGTAATGTCAGAAATACAGTCTCAGACTTCTGTATTGGAGCCACCGCTGCCAAAGGAATTTTGGTTGGGAAATGAAGAAGTTTGCTGGCCAGAGGATCATAAGGTTAGCACTTTATATGTTTAGAAAATAAGAAATTTGAACATAAGGTTTGATTCATCACATACGACAGCTAGAGGTTGGATGTATACAAGTGAGGTTGTTTGTTTTTTTTATTGTCCTTGACACTACCTTGTTTAGGAGGAGAACCAGTTTGGTATGAAAAAAAAAAATTGGACTATTAATGGGCTAGTTTTTTTTTTGTTTGTTAAGGCTCCAGTTAGACAAATGTCCACATCAAGGCTGGGCCTTAATTGAAATATAGAGAGGATTATGAAAAAAAAGAAGAGAAAGAAAGTATTTACAAATTTTGGAGGAAGTGAAAATCCTGTATTTTAACATATGCCAGGTCATAGTTATTGGGAAAAACATGAGAAATTAGAGTTCCAAAGCTTTAAGGTGTAGGGGAGGAAACAGTATATGTTCTCATTGGATTGAGCTAATTGAATGCAAACCTTGGAATGGTAGTAATAGTGCTGATATAAAAGCATTGTGTAATTACTATGCAAGTCTTAAGATGTGGTATGTAATTGTCATCATAGACAATGAAGGGGCTTTTTATTATAGTTAATTCATTATACTTTGAGAGTTGTCATGGCTAAGCATCATATCTTAAGACTTTGAGAGGAGAGACAGTTTTGAATTTACTATAAATAATTAAGCCTGTTAAGAATGGTTCATCCAAGGGATCGTCAGTTGGACATAAAATATATTGATTTATCCAGAATATGCAAGTTTTTATACTTATCCTGTGAACATTAATAGATCTCTCTCTTTGCCAGGCTTGGGATGCCTTTCCTAACATTACAATACACTTAGCTAACAATAACAACTCAGCATTTGCCATCACAATTCCACCTCAGTCTTATTTGCGCCCTGCACCAGATGCTGTCAATGACACCACAGACTGCTGGGTGCTGGGAATCAACGAGTCACAAACAGGAACTGTGTTAGGTAAGCTCCATGTGAAATTTTCTATAATGTTTTGGCATAAAGAAGCATGGGAATTCTTCGTCAGACCCTTTTTTTTTTGTATACTAAGTTCTAAACATTCTTCTGCATTACTTTTTTTAATGCCTCGTCAGCTTCATGTACAGTTTCATCAGAATTCAGAATCTTTCTCAAGTATATCATGTTCTGACCAGCCCAATACATTTTTTAAGGATAATAACTTGATACTCAGATTATATGGTAAAGACTGCCATATTTTCTTCTAACCTTCAATTAAAGAAGGATGTTACTCTTGAATTCAGGATAATGAATAAGAATGAAAACATGAGGTATGTAGTAGTTAGAAAAGCACATGAATGAAAGCCTTTTGAGGTGGTATGGACATAAAAGAATACATGATAGATGATTGGGTTGTGAGTATGTTTTAATGTGGTTGATACAAGGAGAAATAAGCAGAAAAGGATTGGATAGATGCAGTTAATATGTTAAAGAATGAAAATACTTCATATAAGGATGCCAGGCACTGAACTGTTGATTGTGTGCAATGGAAACATTTTGTTTATAATGTCAACGTTTTAATAGAAACGTTAGTTTTCTCATGAATCATTTGAGGGTGCGAAGTGTTTACTTAAAAAAAAAACACTGGTGCAGTAGTGTGGAAAGATTTCAAATAACATCATGAACAGAGGCTGAGAATAAATGAGTGAAGCGATTTACTGTTTACACTTAATTTGCTCTGTAAATGAGAATGGCATTGGAGATGTAACAATTATTTTTTCTTTAGAGCAACATTGAGGAATTTTGAATTAGTGAAACTACTGTATTGTAACAAGTTTGATGAAGAACATATGAAGCAATTAGAGTGGGTGAAACAGTAATACTTTTAGTTGGTTTGGGCATGAGGAAAGAATGCAAAATGGAAAGTGTATTGATTAAAGGGGATGATGTGAGAGGAAAACCTCCTGTATTGTGGGGAAACAGATCGGAAGAGCACTGGAGGGAAAGAAATAACGAAAGAATGTGTGAAATGGCGTATATGAGGGAGGCATGCAAGACAATGACAAATGCAGTCTTTTTGCCATGGCCCCCTTGATGGGAGTTCCAGGAAGGAATAGGCATTAGGTTTGTTTTTCTTTCATACTATTCTCCATTTCCCGCATCAGCAAGGTCCCTACCCATTTAGTCGCCTTCTATGACATGCAGGGAATACATGGTTAGTATTCTTTCTCCCCAATCCCCAGGGATAAGGCAATAGAAATATAGATAGATATATATATATAAGCAGTTAACACAGGATGTATCTTTGTCTTTGTGAAGATTTTACTGTATATAGCAAGACTGATTGCTTACATTCAAGATTGAGTTTTTGCTTATCATATATGCTGAGTAGTATTATATGGTGTCTTACTTGGTGTATATGAGATAAAAGAGGATAGAATTACTGGTAGTGATGATTTCATTAAACAGTAACATTTAATGGAATCTTAACCACTGCCAGGGTAGTATTTACTTAATACACACACATTTAGGAAACAGGGACTGTAAAATTTCTTTGAGGAAAAGAAAAACTATTTTTTTTTTTTTTGCACATATACATTTTGTACTTTATAGCAATTTAAAAATATTCAGAAATGTTCTCATTATTGGTTTTAATTATACAATCTGAAAAACAAGCAAAAAAAGCTTTGAGTATAAAGAAAATTGTACTTATGGCTTAATTCATAAGGTAACAGAAAGAAGCCTTAACTTGAACTTATTTTGTCTTACTGTTCTAGGTGCTGTAATATTAGAGGGATTATGTGTCACATTTGACCGAAGTCGCAGTGTGATTGGCTTCTCCGAATCAACTTGTGGCCCATCTGTTACTTTAGGAGAGATCTACAATTCCTCAGGTTATATAATTTTTTTATGTAGAAATGCATGTTCACCTACGCTTGAAATATATATATATTTTTTTTTTTACATTTAAATGCTGTCCTGCATGAGAGGTAGCATTAGGAACAAAGGAACATTGACCTCATTTGCACACAACACTCTTGCTGTTATGTTCAATGTACCAAAATCAGAGCCAGTCCCTGAAGACTACTACATCTGAATACTACTACATAGTTTATGTTGACTCATTGAAAGCCTGTCATATATTCACATCAGTGTATCCAGTACATGCAAGTCATTGTCCTGAAAGTTAAGGCTTGTACCCGAAAGCCATCTTCACTCCATCCATTTCAGTCTCCCCTTTGCCCCCTCCACTTCTGCTATGTGGATTCTCTTAGTATTTTTTTGTTTATCCTATCCATATATACCATAACCATTTCAGCAAACCCTGGTTGGCTATTTCAATCAGACTGCATTTACTACCACTCTTTGACCCGATCATTCCTTAAATGATCAACCTACCCAAACTACATATCCTCAGCATTTTTTTTCAACATGCATACCCTCTTCCTCTTTTGCATTCACAACTTAAGACTTGCATCTGTTCAACACTGTTTGGATTAACAAACCATCAAACATATTCAGCATAATCCTTACAGAAGATGACCCTTCCATTCACATGCTCCTTAATGTGCCTGGGACCTTGGCTCCACCGAACAACTCACTTTATCCCCAGTGGTTTCATCTGCTGCCATATTCACTTCCAAGAACCTAGAGCACTGTATTTCAGGTCCACCACATTTAAACTAACACTCATACGGTCTTCTCTCTCTGAGAAACTACAGAAATATTTAAAGGAAAACTAGTTACATTGTTAAGGTCATACTATGAAAGAAGCATGGCAGTGGAAATAGTATACTTTAAAAAGCAAGGCATTTGGTGAACACTGCACGCCAGCCCAACCATTGTGGCAAAATCTGATTGTTGGTACTTATAACAAGGTACCCCTGGCAGCACATTTTTGCTCTACCTTTGTTTATATTTACTCTCAACTTTCAGACATTCTCCCAGACGAGTTTCTTTTTGCAGTCTGCCATCAGAGTCATATTTGCACACAGCATCTGATTCACCTTCCATACCACCGCCCTGCGTATTGTGGACCTGCTCCAAAACCCTTTTTTATACATCTTACCGCCACCCTATCTGTGAACAAATTAAATGACCATAGTGATATCATATATCTTTGATGCAGATCCACCTTCACTAGAAACCTCTTGGCATCCTTCCTTGTTACTTGCACACATGCCTTACTATTGATGCAGATCCACCTTCACTAGAAACCTCTTGCATCCTTCCTTGTTACTTGCACACATGCCATTAAAAACACTTTTTTGCATGTAGTAACTTTCATTTACCTCATAGCACCATCCACAAGGCATCTCAGTCAAGCTTCTAATATACTTTCTCCAGATCTGCAAATGTCACTGTTCCCTCTTTCTCCATGCAAATGCATGGTCCACACAGCCTTTACCTTTTTCATTACTCCTACCCAGTCAGATGCCAACACACTCTTGTTTTCTCCCTTTCATACACCTTATCAGTTATGCTCAAACTTTTGTAAGTTGAATATGCCTTTGTATCTCCTAATAAATGCATTGTCCCAGTTTTTAGGCACTTCACCTTGGGCTATACAAACATCAGAGAACATGACTAACCAATTATCAGTGATGCACTCCTATTCTTTGAGGGTTGTAAATGCAGTCCCATCCATTTCCCCTGCTTTGGTGCACTTCATCTTTCATAGCACTTTCATTAGTGGTCATACTGATGACGTTTGATGCAGTTTTGTGCAATGCTTATTGAAAGGAATGATGTGTGCAGGATAAAGAAAAAGATTATTGGCATGTTGCTGTGTAGCCAGCTGACTGAATTCTGCAAGACACTCATGCCTGAAATTCTAGCAATCAAAATTAAAGTGATCATCAACCAGAGGCCACTGTTAATGCTGTATAACTACGAAGTATTTTAGCAAGAAGCTCTGGTTGGGTACATGCAGAATTGAACTATAGTTAAAATGGTGAGAATAAGTGGCTAATGGGAAAGTAGACTGCATTGTAGGTCAAGTGGGAATTAAAAATAAAAGAGGAATGCTGCGAAGGCATCTACAAAGAGATGGATTTAAAGCTAGTTTTGATGTGACTTCACAGGACAAGCAAAATAGTTTCTTTAAAGCAAAGCACATTTCCTACTGATGCTAAAGTTATATTTCCTATTATTTCAAAATATTAATTTAGAGATAGTATTTTTACTGTTTAGAATGATAATGCTATGTTTTGATGGAAACATTCTTCTCCTCTTGCAGACTTGAAGTTGTGCGAATATGTGCC
This sequence comes from Panulirus laevicauda, assembly GCA_032273605.1. Classification (NCBI taxonomy): domain Eukaryota; kingdom Metazoa; phylum Arthropoda; class Malacostraca; order Decapoda; family Palinuridae; genus Panulirus; species Panulirus laevicauda. The sequence continues at coordinate 2,837 of JAUTXX010348609.1, read as the reverse complement.
AAATGAAGTTAGTGGACTAACACTGGCTTCTTATATAATGGGTGGACTCCTTGGATTGCTGTCTCTCCCTTTAATATTAGCAGCATTAAGATGGGCATGGCGATCTCTTATTAGACCACGCTTTAACCCTGAGGTCCCATTCCTAACCTTGGATGAGACGAACACCTGAAAGTTCAACATGAAAATTTTAATATTGTACTTATGTATGAATGTTTGATTTGTAATTTACAGTGATTAAATGTTTCATTATATTTGACTACAGAGCTCTGTTCATGGCTGTTGTGAAGTTTATATTTTATTCATCTTACAAGTAACCTTTGAAATTTTTAGTGCCATTACACATAATAAACTGGAAACTTACTGATGGAGTTGGGAAAAGTGAAAGGGTGGCTGTTTTGATATTTTATCTATCCATACAACATATACATTGAAAGTGTTATGGTATGCACTTGATTGTGATTCTTTTATATGGGGAACAATTAGAACTGATCAAGGAGCACTGAAAATGTGAAAAGAATGATAAGAATCATTAGCTCATGAAGAATATAGGGTTGAATGTTCCAGCTTGTACCAGTGTTGATCGGAAAATGTAAGGTTTGCAATATATCACCTTGGAAGAATACAGTGTTTATAGGAAAGTTATAACAGGTATATGGAAGAACTTAAATGAATGGACTAACAATTGCTTAGAAAGATGAAAATAATCCTTACCATAAAATCCAACTGTAGTAGGTTTTAAGGTACACTTGTTGCATTATTGATTACATGGAAAACAAGTTTTGATGTTTGAAATAAACTTTAAATAATGTGATTATTATATTCCATACTCTTTAAACTAATTTTGTCTATATCTATGATGCCCATTCCCTTGGGGAACTCCCTGCAGGGGGTTGCTCCAGAAAAAGTCTCCATACTTGGTGAACTTCAGTGTTGTTTCTTAGTCCCTTGCTGCTTCAACCTTAAGAGTCCACTGGCAGAAGACAACTCCAGCACAGTGTTTTCAGAGGCTCTTATGAAAGTATACTACAATAAGTAGAATTAATAGCTTTCGTGGAGACTTTGGTGTTGTCAGGAAATATCAAGTGCTCAAGGAAACCTCCTGGGAGGGGGACTGTTAATGAAGCAAACCTATGCTCCTGTCAAATGTTTCTACTTACAACTTTTATCTAATTTTGTTTTGGGTATTTATTTCCAATTTGACTAGCCTCACATCATCCATAAGAAATCAGTCATACATATGGGAAAGGGATTGGAAGGTGTTCATTCAAAAGTAGACACACCCTATTAAAAATCACCGTCGTATATGTGTGGATACACATTACATGTGTGGGCAGTTAATTTGATTATGGTGATTGGGAAAATGTTAACTGCTCTATGTATTTCATTACTGGGAAATCCTTTTATCATGGTCCAAACTACATTACCACCAACCAACCCCCAAGTAGGAAAAAAAATTTTACCTTGCTCCCCACTTCAGTGATCTGTTCTCATAGATCCACCCTTTTCTCAACAAACAGGACATGACAATGCTAATTTACACAGTAATGACAAACACAACAGCCACCACTCCCAACCCAGTCTGAAACTCCATTTCATCAGACATACACTCAGCTAAAACTACACTCACCTGGCATGTACCAGCTATATTTTCCCATCTGCATTATGGACACTTTTCATGTATTCAGGCTGAATTTCATCTGCCACATAAACCAAACTTGGGGTCTATCGAGGTCCCCTTGTAAGGGAATGCAATCCTCCTCTCTTTTCAGTTAACTCATCAACTTTGAATCATTTACAAACATATTCAGGAAGGAGTCCATAACCTCTGGCAAATCATTTGCATAGATCAAGATAATTGATGGTTCCAAAACCATGTGATATTTCAATGGCTACCTCAACCAATTTCAAGGAATGCCTCTCTGATGTGTGCTCTCTATCGTATTCCAAAAATTTTATCAATCCACTGAAAGAGTATCTCGTATATTTCTGCTTGGTGATCTAGCTTTGTGTATGTGTGATTACCAGTTTGTATGGAGAGAGAATTTTACACTGAACATTCT
>JAUTXX010348387.1:0-13457 GCA_032273605.1 Panulirus laevicauda | reverse complement strand
AGAAATACTTAGAAAAGCAAATGGATTTGTATGTAGCATTTATGGATCTGGAGAAGGCTTATGATAGAGTTGATAGAAATGATCTGTGGAAGGTTTTTAGAATATATAGTGTGGGAGACAAGTTGTTAGAAGCAGCGAAAAGTTTTTATCGAGGATGTAAGGTGTGTGTACGTGTAGGAAGAGAGGATATATATATATTTCTTTCTTTCTTTCATACTATTCGCCATTTCCTGTGCCAGCGAGGTAGCATCAAGAACAGAGGACAGGACCTTTGAGGGAATATTTTTCTTAAACCAACCGACATTCATTTCAATCCTTAAAAGCATACTATATGTGCAGTTGTAGATTATACATGACAATAATCTTTTTTTAAATACCTAATTGCCTCTCCTATCTTATCAAAGTAGTGTTAAGAGAAAATGAACAATGGCCTCAATTGCATGCATCCATTCTCTACCTGTCATACATAATGTACCACAATCAGAGCCAGCCATTCACAGCCAAGTCCCACAGCTGCCAACATTCTTTCTCTTTTTTTATAATAACTGCCACAGCAGGGACAACACATGCCTTAATCAGGGCCATCTTGGATGAAAAGAAAACTAAGTAGCACAAGAAAAAAAATAAAGATTAATTGAACTCCTTAGGTGTTTGTAGACCCGAGTCTTAAAGGTGGAAAGGATAAAGAAAAAATGAAACACAAAAGGATGACAATAAATCCACAATTTCAATGAAAAGGAAAGGAGTAATCATAATGGTAAATCTTTGTGCGGCTGGTCTCTAAAGAAAACTATGGAAAGCAGCAGCCAGTTTCATCCCGCAAATCCAAGCTCTAGTGGCAGGGACAGTGGCCAAAATAATACCTACAGAACTGAGAAAGTAGCAATATCATGGCAGAAAGGGATGCTTGAGGAGGAGTGGCAGCACAGGAATTAATGAGTAGCAACACTCCATAGTGAGTTTAGAACTTCCCATACAGTTGGAATAGCTGGTCACAAGAAAAATAATTAAAAAATAATTAAGGCACCCACAAAAAATCCACAGATTTTGGAAAACATATTTCCTGGTGAGCATTATGTAGGTTTTCAATGGTTCTGCCTAACATGTTTATAATATTGCATGGTTAGACTGTAACATTTTGAAACAGAATACTTGGATAAAAGTTACAATCAGGATATATCTGTGAAACTGCATTTCTGCACAATCATATGCTGCAAAGAACTGAATTAAGAGGAACTACATTCAGTGTAAGAAAATGAATGAGTTTTGGAGAAAGAATGATACCAAAAGACAAATGAAATATGTAAAGTCAATCGACAGAGGAGTGAATAAAGAGAGTAAGCAGTAAGAAAGAACTTTATTGGAGAGGCACACGTCAATGAATCTTCTCGAAAGTATGTTATGCAACAGAGAACAAAGAAAAACAGAAGAGCCAAAGGGAAGTATAAAAAGCGAAAAAACTCATGTAACATCCCCATCAAATGCCTTGAGAATGTTGTGGGCCACCAGAAAAGATTCATCAAAATCCCTGGAAAAGGAAGACCAAAGGTGAGTCATAATAAAGAAATAACCTGTGAACAAAGCACTGTGACAGCCATACTTATAATCCGAAAGAAAGGAGTACTCTTAAAAGCTTAAGAAAGTGTGTTTTGAAGACTTTGGAGAGAGCATATCCAAGAGTGACAGAGCAATAGGACCTGGGCCATATGCTTTCACCACTTGTACCTGCATGAGTACTCACACTATCTCATGCAAGGAATATAGAGGAGAGGAAATAAGTTCAGTGAAAGCAGGGCTTCATATGCTCCAGTTAAGCTCCCAGAAAGCAAGTCATCCTACCATATACCATATCAATCCAATTCATTCTATTCAATTGCCATTAACGGATAACCAGGCAGACTTAAAAGAGGAATTGCAGAAGCTAGCATATAAGACTTGAAGAGTGTATGAAAGGAGGAAGTTGATAGTTAATATGAGTAACATTAAAGTATGGAATGAGGTTTATCAAGGGAGTGAGACACATTGGTTTGAGTGTGAACTTGAATGGGGAGAACTTTGAACATGGAGAATGCTTTAGACAACTGGAAGGAAACACTGCGGTGAATGGAACTATGGAAGCTGAGGTGAATCTTAGGGTAGGAAAGGGGGCATAGATCCTGAGTTCAATAAGGAGTGCATGTATTTAGTTATTGTCTTTAAAGCAACAACAATATCGTGGTTCTGACGATGATGCATGGGTGTGACTCTTGGGTCCTAAATGCAAAAGAACAGAAGAGGGTGGTCATATTAGAAATAAAATGTTTGAGGACAGTATGTGGTGTTAATCGAAAAAGAAATGACAGGGTATGAGGGAAGAATGATAACAAGAATATGTATGAGAGCTGAAGAAAGTGTGCTAAAATGGTTTATACATATTGCAAGGAGAGGTTGAATGAGGAAAAGCCAACTAAGAAGGTATACATGTCCAAAGTGGAGAGAACAAGGAGAAGGGGGAAGCCTTGGAGGAGGTGGAAGGATGGACTGAAAGATGCTTTGAGCGATCAGGGGTCTGAACATGCAGGAGGGAGGGTTATGAGGCAAGCATGGGATAGGGCAGTTTGGAGCAATGATATACAGGGAAAGTTTTGTCAATGGGTTGAACTAAGTATATGAGGGGGTCAGGAGAAACCACATAAAGGTCTGTGGGGTTTGATTGGGAAGAGGCAGTCTCTGGTTTCAATCCACTATACATGACAGCAATGAAGTGGATGCGAGCAAATAAGGCTGTTCTTCATTAGTTCTTGGTTCAACCCTACTAACCATGAAACAGCAAACAAGTATTGAAATAAAGTGTATTTGTGCATGAAATGGAGAGAACATGGAGAAGGGGGAGAACCAATTGGAGATGAAAGGATGGAAGAAAAAAGATTTTGAGTGATCTGGGCCTGAACATGCAGAAGGGTGAAAGGCATGAAAGTTAAGAGAATAAGAATGATGTAGTATACTGGGGTCAACATACTCTCAGTGGACTGAAGCATGGCATGAAAAATGGCAGGGAGAAACCGTGGAGAGGTCTATGGGGCCTGCTTATGGATAGGGAGCTGAAGTTTCAGTGAACTGCACATGACAGCTAGATAATGTGAGTAAATTCAGCCTTACTTCATCCATTCCTGGTGCTACTTGGCCAACAAGGAAAACTACAATCTAATATGATGTGCGGATCAGGTGTTTGCTTTAAAGAATGTGTGTTAGAAATACTGACAAAAACAGATGGATTCATATGTGGCATTTATGGATCTCAAGAAAGCATATGATAGGGTTGTTAGAGATGCTTTGTGGAAGTTCTTAAGAAGGGAGAGTGTGTGAGTAAAGCTGCCAGAAGCGGTGAAAAGATTTTATCAAGGGCGTAAAGTTTCTGTGCAAGTTGGAAAAGAGGAGAGTGAATAGTTCCAGGTGAAGGCTGGTCTTCAGCAGGGGTATGTGATGTCACCAAGGTTGTTCAAACTGTTTATGGATAGGGTGGATAAGGAGGTAAATGTAAAAGTTTTGGAGAGAGGAGCAAATATGCAGCCTGTGAGGATGAGAGGGCCTGGGAAGTGAGTCAACTGTTGTTTGCTGATGATTCAGCACTGGTGGCAGATTTGAGTGAGTCATGGTAGAAACTAGTGACAATTTGGAGGAGTGTGTGAAAGGAGAAAAATGAAAGCAAATATGAATAAAAGCTGAGTTGTGAGACAGGTTAGTTTGGGGTTGAGTTTAACTGGAGAAAAAATGGAGGATGTGAAGTGTCTTAAATATCTGGGAATAGAAATGGCAGCCAATGGAGTCATAAAAGTGGAAGTGAGTCATACAGTGGGTGAGGTGGGCAAAGGTTTTGAGTGTTGAAGAATGTGTGGAAAGAGATTACGTTATCTGGGCGGACAAATATGGAATGTTTAATGGAATGGTAGTTCCAACAATATAATATGGATGCGAGGCATGGGCTGTGCAGAGTAGGGTAGATGTGTTAGAAATTAAATGTTTGAGGACAATATGTGGTGTGAGGTGGTTTGATCGAGTAAGTAATGAACCGGTAAGAGAGATGTCTGGTTATAAGAAAGATGTGGTTGAGGGGGCAGAAGGTGTGCTGAAATGGTTTGGACATACACAGCAAATGAGAGAGGAAAGGTTGACAAAGAGGATATATGTGTCAGAAGTGGAAGGAACAAGGAGAATGGGGAGAACAAATTGGAGATGGAAGGATGGAGTGGAAAAGATTTTGAGCAACTGGGGCCTGAACATGCAGGAGGGTGAAAGGCATGCATGGGATACAGTAAATTTTCCAGGGGCTCCTGCAGTCTAAGGTTGCAATACACTCTGTAGCAAGGACAAAATGGAATCCTTTTGACCACTGACAATGATACTATCTCACCAAAGGTGGCTTTTCACCAGCAGTTTAAACTCAGGCAGGAATAGTCTCGTAACACTCCTGGTGTTGTACAATAATGTGTATATGTACACTATGGGTGTTACTTAACTATGCATGCATGTGGTTACATAGTGAGTGAAATGTCACCTTTTGAGAATTTTCATCAGTATCTATGGAAAATAAAAAATTGAGGAAATTCTCACTCCATAAGAGTTCATCACTTCCTTGCTAATGATTGTAGCACAGCCATCAAGCTGCAAAAACTCTGGAAAATGGATCATAGGATTAGGATCCTAGGATTATATAACTTAATTAAAGTAACCTTTGTATAAGTGAGAAATTCTGAGGTAATCACATCATCACGCAAGTGCATCATTATTATTTGAACAATCACTATCACAAAAAGTCAATGCAACTTAGCTGAATCAAATCACACAAAGTAATATGAAAAAGTAGTTCTGTAATCAATCACACACTTTGCTATGAACTTCACATGTTTTCTTATAGACAGTCTTATCATTTATAAATAAATGCAACAGTACAAGATATTAACCTGCAACAGCTGGACCACAAGTCAGTGGGATGGAACACATGGCTAGGAGACAGCCAATTGCTTGGGAAGCTCCTGAAGATCCAACAATATCAAATGCAATGGGTCCCAAGAGAGAGATGAAGCATCCATCAAACAGCCCCATGCCCAGAGCAATCACAATGAAGTAGGGCATTGTCTTGGCAGCAGTTAAAAGCATGGTCAGAAAGCCAATACAGAAGAAGGAAATCTAAAACAAAAAAATGCCAAAGAAAACAAGTCATTACAAATCTATTTGGTGGGTTATTCATTAAAAAAAAAATCATCTACCTATATTCAACAAACAATTTCCTGCAATCAGAGTAGGATTCCTCCTCTAATTCTTCTCCAAAAATTTTATTCATCATAGATCTCTATAGACCTCCAAATGCTGAGATGAAAATAAAGCATATAGTAAATTCTGTATAGATCTTGTGTATTGGTTTGGCAGTTCAAAGAATGAAACAAGTTAAATCATTAGATCTTTTCTGTATGTGGATAGTGTATAAAGTGCAGAGATACGACTAAAACATGTCAATATGTGATATGGCAGACACCTATCAAACAAAATAACCTCTTTGTTTTCTCAGTTTTGAGTTTTCAGCATCTTAGTAGATCAAATTAATGAAAATCAAATAATCATATGCACAAACACAATTACTTTGAGGCTAAAATCTGTTTTAACATTCACACTGAATTACTAACAGAGAACATCATAATGCCAGAACTTCCCATACCATGCTTCAGTGGTCATGATGAGTCCTAGAAAGACAGTACATACATAATCCAGGATTAAAACATGAATACTCTATCTTACAGTTCAGTAATGTGGTGTCTTATCAGATATTAAATATGACTGTTTACTAGTTGGATAATAACAAAATTCAAACATACTAACTAGAAACAGTCTTGTGAGATTTAACTTCCAGACAGATATTCTCAGTTACAGTATTATCCAATGCCAAGAATTAAATAAAAAAATTATTGCTACCAATCATTTTCAAAGCAGAATGTAGGTTCCTGTTGATAAATCTTAGATAGCTCTTGCAGCAAAATTATTGAGCTGCAAAAGCTTTCCGAAGTGCATATATCCAGAGGTCAGAATGATCCATAAACACAGCATGTATTTTCCAGTGTTTGTATTCTTAACAAGCCTATACAAGAAAGTAGAAAAAGTGAATTTTAGTGAAAACATTAGCCTCTAGCATTGATTAATGAAATCATGCACATATGGTAACAAATTTACAGTACTGTTATATTTCTCCATATGAAAAGATGAAATCCTCCTCCTTTTTGCATTCTATTTTGTAATACATATACCATGCATACATGACTACTTTTTTACCCAGTTATATGATACACATAATTTCTTGAGTTAGTATATTTGAGATGCGAGAATGAAAAGTCTTCTATTCCTATACCAAAGGAGTTTAAGTGATTGGGAGATGTGCAAGAGAAAGCAGAAGGTCAAGAGGATGGTGCAGGGGCTGAAAAGGAAGGCAACTGAGAATTGGTGTGAGAAAGTACCAACAAACTTCAAGGAGAATAAAATATTTTGGGAGAAGGTTAACAGTGTTAAGAGAACAAATGGGACACCCAGTGAAAGTGGGAAGTAATGAGGTGAAGATGAGATGCAGTGAAAGCTTTGAAGAATTGTTGAACGTGTTTGATGACAGGGTGGCTGATGTAGGGTAGATGCCTGAGTCGGAAAGGTATGTAAAATGAGAATCAAAGCAAGTGGTTTGGTTCTAAGAGAACAGGGTGACAGCCTTGCATAAGATGAAATTCATTAAGGCAGCTGGAGTTGATGGTACTGCAGTTGAATTTCTTTAGAAAGGGGGAGACTAAGCTGTTGATTAGTTAGTTAGTATTTTCAGTCTGTGTGTGGATCATGATGTAAATCCTGAAGAATGGCAAAATGTATGTATAGTGCCACTGTATATAGGCAATGGGAACAAAGGTGAATATTCGAATAGCAGATGTATAAGTTTGTTAAGTGTATCTGGTAAGTCATAAGAAAGAGTGATGGCATAGGCATAGTATGAGATTATGGAGGAACACCATGGTTTCAGGAGTGGTAAAGGATTGTGGATCAGGTGCTTCCTTTGAAAAAAGTGTGAGAAATACTTACGGAAACAGAGAGAGCTGTATGTGGCATTTATGGATCTGGAGAAAGCATATGGGTGACAGAGATGCTTTCTGGATGGTGTTACAAATATATGGTGGGAGAAAAGCTACAAAAAACGGTGATGAGTTTCTATCAAGATGATTAGGCATATATGCGAGTGGGTGAGAGAGGAGGGTGAGTGGTTCCATGTGAAGGCGGGTCCGCAGCAGGGATGTGTGATGTCAACATGACTGCTTAATGTTAATATTCATCTCCCTCCCTGTGAATCACTTCAGCCCTCAATGTTCTATCTGCTACCACAACCAATCCCTAGTGTCTTGCGCTACCTCGCTAACGCAGGAGACAGCGACAAAGCAAAATAAATATAAAATATATATATATCTATATATATACATAAGCAGGTTTCATTCATAAAGAGTAGTAGGCTACCTCACATTCCCACCTCTTAACTACTTGAACCAAATTGATCTCCATTCTGAGGCTGGGATTAGACAAAATAATCCAGCTAAAAAAATAATCCAATCAAGAGAGACTGCCATTCAGCATTGGATTTTTACGAGAAAAAAATTTTGCATTTATGAAAAGCTCACTTCTGGCAACTGCTCATTTGTAGCAGACTAGAACCACTGAGCTATTTTCAAGGACTTAGCAGTGCAACTTATAAGTCAAATGATCTTTCTTTCTTTTCTTTCATACTATAATAAAGCAGAATTACACTAAACATTTTCATTTGTACACACTTCTTGCAACCTTAATAATAAAAGCCTTGTGGCAATACGTGACATTCTGTTTTATTATTTGTTTTAAGGGGAGAAAGTTTTTATACACACATGATGCCATGTCTTCTTGACCTTGTCATATATACCATATCTTTACTCCTATGTATGTATGTATGCACACACACACACACACAAACACTAGCTTATGCCAGGTACCAAATGAAAGTAGTTCAAAATTAGATATGATGGCCTACAATGCCTAAATTCATTAACTCCTGTAAGTTTAATTAATGAAATCTAGGGAAGAATCTCTTGGTTTCAAAAATCCCTAGATGAAAACTAATTTGTTCATCTGCATCTAAAAGCTCACCTGCTGCAGGAGTATGCGATTGACCCATGGACGATCAGCAATCAAACCAAAGAAGATCCGACCAAGTCCAGAAGTAATCCCCATACACTGGACCAACACCTGTGAGTTTACATCTTCACCAAGCACATGCTTGACATACTTGACCTGGAAAAAACTAATCGGATAAGAAAGGGGAACAACTAACAATTGAATTCTATGCACAAATCACCCCTTTATTTACAGACATAACATCCACAACAAAACTTCATAACAGTCAAGAGTTTATGCTTATAAATAGATATTTCTTTTTCTTAATCTTAGCAATAACAGTTACAGCCACTACCTTCATGTTCATAGTCCTCTCAAGTAATAACTAATTCAAATTCCAAAGACAAATGAATCCAAGATGTGAAAAATAGTTTTCTGTTTGAATAAATTAAAACTTTTCTTATCAGAGTATGCAGCCACAGTTGAAACATGAAGAATATTGATTATGTAAACTATCTAGTGGTCTGTATAAAGTAAAGGACACAGAATTCATGTTAATGAACATATATAATTCTAACACTAACTCTGGTGAACTTGGTCTCTGAAATTCATAATATTTATGCATCTTTCTGTCCACAGAAAAAGTTACAGGTAAACTTTGTTGAAGATACGTGAAGTTTAGTATCTGAAAATACTTATTCTCCTTAGCTGAGTCACAATTACCATGGCCTTAGTTTAGTTTTAAGGTTAGTTGTTTGAAATTCAGATTACAAAGGAAAAAAATCTTGTCTGGGCCACAATGACCTTGAAATACAATTTTACCTCAAATTCAATAGGGTTCTTCCTAGCCTTAAAAAAACCATAAACTGAATTAGTAATCTGGTCTTAATTTAGCTCTTAAACTTTCAATTATATTATACTGAAATTTGCCCATCTACACATAGGCAGATGGGAAAAGGACAAGAAAGAGAAAAGTGTCATCTCTATTCATCTCTATAAACTGTGATCTTTTTGGCCAGGGAGGATAAAACTTGCTTATAACATTACATGCATATTTTTGTGCAATAAGAGCTTTCCTACACAGAGTTATTATGAGCAAAGTTTATAACAAACTGACAAATTAATCACATGAAGTGATCCTTAACTAGATCACATCAAAGGTAGGATATCAAATGAAAAATAAAGGAAGGAGATATTACCAAGTGAACATAGGGGACAAAGTAGCCAAAGAGAGCTGAAGGAATTGCCAGCGTCCAGATAACATAGCGTTTGTTCTTCCAGATGTCAAAATTTATAATTCGAGACCAAAAGCTGGTGCAGTGTCCCTTACATGTGTTGTCATATTTCGGTCTTGTCTGAGGCAGGATAGGCATCAAAGGCTTGAACACTAAGGCAGCTATCTGGAAGGAAAGACAAAGAGAAGGTGTGAGGAAAATCACTTCAGAAGTTTGAGAAACTACTTTTTTTACTGAGCAAATGTACAAGCCACAAATTAATAAGAGTATGACCTCTCTGGGTAACAGGTACCATAATCTTTTCAAATAAGCCAAACTATCAACCAGAATGGCTACCTCCTACTTAAACAACTAGTTACTGAATATCAACTGCTCAAAAGAAAAGCTGACTTAAATCCATTACAATGTGACCTAAATCTAATGATACAACCCCAGGTCCATTTTCATGGGCTCAATCAATAGCATGAAAATGAAGGGCTCTTCTAGGGTGAGAAGTACCTCAATAAGACGACTCCTTCCTGTTTAATGAAGACGATACAACCTCACTAAAAGTGGCATTTCATTGGCAGAATAACCACACGCCGGAAGAATCAAACAGATAATTACCCCTCACCCTTTAAGTTACTACATGCAAAAAATCACAACCAATTCTTCAATTTTAAAAATGTCTGTTCCAGTGTTAACTAATCATCTATAAGAGTAAATCTCTGTTCTGATGCTATCAAATCAGCAATAAGAGTGGGCATATTGTCTTCACAGCTCATGATCTGCTATGGTACAAAAGACAGTCTCATAATTCACAAATGATTTTCTGTACAACACAACAAACAGTGTAAGATAATCAACATAAAAGAAGGTGAACACGAGTTCTCACTATTGTCAAATGCAGATGTCAGAAATCTATCTCTTTCAGCTCCACTTCCATATGTGGTAATATCATTTCACTCTCAATCAGATTCCAAGTAAACTGAACAGCTACTTTCCACAAAAAGACCCAATAATGATATTGATAATGAAAATGTTATAGAATGTATAATGAAAAAAAAATTATCAAAAGTAAACATGCCAAAGGCTACTTACCATGAGGAATGCACTAAGCCCAGCCAAAACCTGGAATGTTGTTTGTAGGCCCATGCTAAGGATATATGGAAGAAGGAAAGGCAAGGTTATCGTGAAGATGGATGAGCCAGCTGTGACAAAACCATTAACGATGCCCATCCATCGTTGGAAATAATGGCCCAAGATGACTAGTGAGGGAGTATATGCCAATGATGCTCCTCCTCCAAACATTAACCCATATGTAATCATCAACACTTCAATCTGAAATATGATAAACAAACTAAATCTAATAACCTATTCTTTTAATCTTTTACTGTATATCAATCAAGATGACTTACAAATTCAAAGAAGTAGGAAAATCTTCTGAAATATTCTTTTGCCCATAACTGCACAATCATGAGCTTTTGTCTGGAACTCTACTCAGTGATCTCATGAAAGTAAAACAAGTGCAGTCTGCATGCACCTAAAGAAAAACTGGGGTTCAAGAAAGGCACATGATTTAACAAAAATCGTAAATGACATATGGTTCAATAATGCTCTGAAAACTGTGAAGGACCCATAACAGAGAAATGTACATTTTGCAAAAGTATATATAAAAAAAGAAACTGCAGAAAGGGGTTAATCATAAAAAAAATTCCTCAATCTGATAATGCTATGCCTCCAAGGTAATGCCTTCACAGAGGACAGAAGCCACCAATCAAATATATAACAATATCATGTACAAAGGAAGCTGAAGTAGAGGACCCTGCTTATTTGACGTACAGAGGTAGCTGAAGTGGAGGACCCTGCTTATTTGACGTACAGAGGTAGCTGAAGCAGTAGATCCTTCTTACTTTTACCTACAAAGGGAGCTGAAGAAGGCAACCTAGTCTATTTGTACGACACAGGCGGCTGAAGGTGACCTTACTTACTCTTACATAGAAGAAGGAGGATATAAGCATGCCGGCGGTGGCTATTGCACCACCGATGAAGGTTGTAAGACGGACCCCAATGCTGTCCGTCAACACGCCCGCCAAGATCGACAGCAAGAAGGTCGACCCGATGGCCAGCGACATCATCGTGGCTACAGATATGAAATATGGTTAGGCTAGATGTCCAGTAGCACTCAAGTGAAATAAACAGCCTAATGGAGCACAGATATATGTGTGGATACCACTTAATAACCTACACATACAACAGAGTATACATCTACAATGGATAAAACGATAATGAAATGGAAAAGCTCTCTATTACAAAGGTGGTAACAAATGGTGTTACACCCGCACTTAAATAGCATTGTCTGTTACGATACATACATATATAACTGACACATTATTCATACATTCTCCATGTTCCTTTAACACGTACAGTCTTCCATATTCGCTGTCATGGAAGCCGTTCAAACCACGGCTCATAAACCCAGCATTCTGACACCCAGCCCATGTATTTTATGTCATCACAGAAAAAAGGGCTTGCGAAAAACTGGACAACTGCAAGGACATTTAGCGTTATAAAAACACAAGTGTAGTACTGTCAAAGGAGCTGCGACGAGCGATATGCATTGCCCCATTGCACACAGTAGTGGCCCCTATGGAGGAAGCAAACACTGGACCACTTTTCATTTCCTGGGGTGGAATACAATAGGTGTAATCACAGTCCAAGACTAACATTTACAAATAAGAAACTACTGCTACTATAATACATCTAGGAAACACTTCATGAACACTGATGTAATGATACCTAATTGTCCTCTCTCCCTAATGAAGGTCACGTTTTGAGTAATTATTACTAATTACCCATTTGTGCTGTGGGTGAAAGTTTTATACTCTTGGGGCCCCTAACTTTCAACTCTTATTATACAACCTTCATGTATGCTGTCCGCATTAACCACATCCCCAGTCAATCTGTTCCATTCATCCACCACTCTAAGAATTCTTAAAGTATTTCTTTACATCCCTATTTAACAAGCGGACGCAGGTGTAGCGCGTTACATGCTGTGTGAGTGGATTTAATATTAAGACCACCCACTAATGAGTCGCCATTAACCCCAAAAATCGTTACAATCGAGTTAAACATTACAAAATATATCTTGATCCTTGTTTATATCGTGCGTAAAAGTTGATCTAAAACCAGTCCAAGCCGGCGGATCAGACATTATTTTGCCGACAGTCGGCACTAATAGATCATACTTTATTGTTGTACATAGGTTAGGTTCAAGTACAGTAGCACCGGGCTAGATAATACTGATATGTTATGATGGTTTTAACTCATTTTCCAATGACTCAAGATGACATATACGAGATTCCCCATGACCTCTACCGACATAAAGCATTTACAATAGATCTTTCAGCTCATGAGAAATTTATATACGTATATAACCCTATATCTTTAAAGTTTTCAATCGATACGACTCGCAAAAACTAGAATGTGAGGGACAGTAAAGTAGTGGGCAAAGCAGTGTATAACCCATCGGTACCAAGGATTTGACAACCACTACATAAATGATAAGACGTGAAACTGTGCATTTTACGTCCGGAGAGTTAGCTATGGCCTTTCCCCCCAGCCCTGCGCTGCCTGACGTAGGCCGTGACGCTACGAGCCTCCTTGACGCACGTGCATGGAGGCCAGCGCCTTGGTTATCTTCCCACCCCTCCCCACCTCGTCACGTGCGTGAGGACATTTGCACTCAAAAGCACTTCTCTCCAGCTCGGCAAAACCATCCTCTTACTTCTGCTGTATCAAAGTCATACTTTACGACAGTGTAGGACGCCTCGAGAGGAGATGTTTACCCACCATCCTTAAGTAAAGTCTGTCCCTCCAAGCAAGGATGAGAATGCAACACATACAACACTTGCGCGTGTGTTGTGAAGCGAGGCTCGAGCAGGTGAGGTTGCTCTGGTATGGGTCGGTGAGTTCACGATAAATAAAGATAAATGAAATATATCAATAACAAATATTACAGTAAGTTTATATCACTAAATGCAACAATTACCTGAATACGAATTCCGAATTCGACTTCGCACGCCTTCCACACACACACACTAT
>JAUTXX010348386.1:0-23980 GCA_032273605.1 Panulirus laevicauda | reverse complement strand
AAATCTAGTTACCAAGAATGAGCTGTGTGACTTAAGTGTTGTCGAGTGTTACATATGACACAGTAAGATTGTATGTTTGTGGACAGAATACCAGTAGTCCACATGTTAGTGAGTCAGAAAGAAAAGACAGCTACCTGGGTCAGAGGAGTGCATTTTGACAACCACTAAAGTGCTGGCTCATCAATTAGATATCACTAACTCCCCTGATAACACAGGTGGGTAGTACTGGTATTATACCTCCTTGGTCATTGGCTGCCTACTTTTTCCCTGCCAGAGGATTCATGCATGAATTTCGTGGATATCAAAAGAAAACCTGATAAACAAGCTCTGCTTTGATATTTGATGAGCAATATATAACAATAAATTCATATAAACATTAAACCAATATTTGCAGGGTTTTATTTAGTAGTGAAAAGATTAGCTTCTGATGACTGATTACATAGTGCCAAGCAGATTGCAGTAAAGTAAAATAAGAGTAACCCAGTGATAAGGTGAATTGCAGTTCCAACATGCACCAGCTCCAGGAAGATAGACTTGCTGTATTGAGCTGCATAAACATGATAGCAAGTTGGCCATCTTGGGAATCCCAAAGCCTGAGCCACATCAGTTAAGACTGTAGTTGCAGCACCACCTGGAGATGCATATTTCTGGTCCATATCTGTTAAACATAGCAACCAAAAAAAACACAGAACAGCCAGTCTAGGTCAGCAACATCGCATCATGGAGTTTTAGTGGCATCAAGTGACCATGAACCACATTCGTTTACCTTGCTTGCTATTGTTATGGAGACCTTGTAACCACTGCTTTATGTCAGCTTGTGCCATCTTAATTTTCATTTCAGGCATAATGTGCTAGTTGCTATATAACAGAGCCTTTTATTCATAGGTTTTCCATGGCTTAAATCATAAGTTATTTGTATATTTTACAGACAGCAGTAGAGTGAAATGACACAATGTGGTGTGGCTATGACTTAGACTTTGTGATGATGGTCAGCCTAAATATTGCATTTTTTATTTTATATCATTTTAGACCTTTGATGATTGATAAGCAAATAAAGCAACAGAATTTCAGATGACCACTGAAGTGTCTCCAGTGTTTTGCAGAGAAATGTTTGGGTTGTTTGTATGAATTTGAAGGATCTCATCTGCTTATTGAGGCAGCACTTTCATGGTTGTCAAATTGCACTCCTTTGACCCAGGTAGCTGTCTTTTTTTTCCACCTCATTAATATGTGGGCTACTGGCATTCTATCCATAAACATGCAATCTCTCCTTGTCATATGTAACACTTGACAACACTTAACTTGCACAGCTCATTCTTCACAATTAGATTTTCCTGCAGTGAGCACTATACACTAGCCCTGCCTTTTGGCAAAATGATAGGAGCAGGGGATAGAAATAGTAGGTAGGAAGATTTAGGCTGGAGCATTAGGTAGAAACATTAGGTGGAAGTAGTAGGTAGGAGTATTAGATAGAGGTAGTAATTAAGAATATTAGGTAGGAGCTAATGCAAACACTGTACTAGACTACTAGACTTTCCCTCTGCCATTGGTCTGTTAAGGGAGAGGCACTAACGGCTAAGAAGTGGCAGTGGAGTTTTTTAGTTATGGAGACTCTGTTGCTGTGCCCACCCCTTTAATGGAATTCCAATTAGAACAGGAGTCAGAGAAATAGATGTGCTAATTTATTTTAGGATGGGGAATTTCTTGAGAACAAATATTGTTATTATCAATAATCTAAGAACCCTTTCATGAGGGGCTTCTTCAGCTTCAAGGCTGCACTTCAGCTATTAGCAGGGATAAAATGGACTCCTTTGGAGTAAGAACTTCTTCAATAAGATTGTACTCATGGCATAACTGCAAGCTGGCAGTGTCTAGTAATGTAGGCAGGAAAAAGATCATGAGAGTTCAAGTTGATACCTCTTGGGTTAAACATAGTGTCACAAATTTTTTACCAGATCAGTTTTAGCTTTCTTCACTAGATGGATGCCAAGAAATAAATAGTGCTGGCTCATCTTGATTTTCTGATTATGACAGATTCCGAAGAATAGTATTTCAGGATCAGTTGCTTCATAACAGATGTTTGTTTCCTGAAAGCAGGCTTGATTTATTGTAAGAGAATCTCACATTGTTCCAGGTCAGAAGTTCACTTGATTCAAAATAAGTTGGTGCTCTCAAATTGGTTTGCTTTGCCTTTCATCAGACAAGGCTGTACCTTACTTTCATTGTAAGCTTGTGTTATTGATCTTACCTTAACATCTTTTAGAACTTTGATACCAGGATGTTTGTTTAGTAGATCTAAGTTACAGAGAGCACAATTAATGTGGCTAAGTTTTTCAGACACATGAATGATTGCCTAGAAATAGAATTTTAAAACAAATGTTTGCTGCTTTGTTAGATCATAGAGGTTGCATAATGATAAAGTATTCAGTTTTTGCTTAGTTGATGGCTGCTCATCAGGTTGTCTCTCCTAAGTTTTCAGAGAGAAAACAGGGTCCATCAAAAAAAGTCTACCTTAGATGGGTCAAGCCTAGGTGAAGAAGTGGCTACACATAACTTTCACTTAACATACCTCCACATCCAAAACACCCCAAGTCTGCTACCCAGTCATTGAACACATTCAACAGTCCTTCAGAATACTCACTCCATCTCCTCTTCTCCTCATCATTTCCTCTTCTGCCCCTTTCATTGATGCTCTCATTATTCTTCACCTTTTGATATAGAACCTATGAACACGAGTTAAAGATGCATGGGCTTCATATTGAGTATATATTGTTTAGTGAGACTTCCGCATTCATTTAATTTGACAAGGAATTTAGTGTGTTAAAGGTTTGCAGGATGCACATGGTCATGACTGAAATAGCAATTATTCAGATGACATATCTGTAAATGACTTGTCTTCTCTTTTGTTTTTGCTGTTTTTTCTATACTGTAATATTGTCCTCTTTTTTTGATGCATTGTTTTCATTACTTAATGATTTCTCTTTTACAGCATTTGGAGGCACCTACATCAGCCAGCACTTGCTGGATAAGTACCTTCCCTATAGTCGCAAGAATCATATCATATTTTCAAGTGTGGTGGCATGTGCAGTGGCTTATAAAGTAACATCTGTACGAGCTAGAGCTTGTCAGGCTGCTTGGATGGCAGCTGAGGATAAGCACACTGTTTTGACTCCTATATCTGAGAGGCCAAAGGCTTCAGATGATGATGATGAATAGGCAGCAGTGACAAGGAGACAAAATTGGTGCAAATGACTCATTTGTGAAATTTTATGAAGATAGGCTGTGAATACTGTTACCATATTTTTAACTAACAGAGTTGCTGATAAGCTGTAGTGCATTATTTTTCTCTTTCTTTCGACAAAATGGCTCATACCGGAATTTTACGACAAGGAATTTTTACATGCAAGAGTACTATAATTCGATCTCCTTACTTTTGTTCACATGAATATAGATTAATAAATGACTACAGTAGCTATATTTCACACAGAAAGTATTCCTTATTTAAAAACTTGAATGGCAGATTTCATCAAATAAGTTCAGCCAGCAATCTAGATAGATATGTTAGTGGGAAAATACTTGAAAACAAATTAACAGTATTTGTAAAACCAGTTACTACAACACTGGTTTTAGAAAAGAAGAAAAGCACCAAAGGCTCCAAAGAAAAGAGCCAAAAGTATGAAACAGAAGACGATGATGATGAAAGTTTCTTGGAAGATCCAGCTTTTGAAACATTAAGGTCTGATTCAAAGGCCTTAGAATCTAGTGACACGAAATCAGGTGTAATGGTCTTGCAGCCCTGGGTGAAGTGGGGTACTTGTAAGAAGAGAAATACTTCAGGAGAGTTAATGTTAGATGAAGCAGTTGCTCTAGTGTCCACATTACCTGGTGTTCATGTCATAGCAAAGGTAATTATAAGATGCTGTTTTTTATTATCCAGTTGTAGTTGTGTAATTGAATGTGATTAACAAGAAAGCAAATTGGCCCTTTAAAAGGTTCTAGGTATATAATGTGTAAGTTGTGCAAAATTACAGAAATTTAAGAAGTACATTGAAGAATTGGAATAAGTACTTGTAAAACCCTTTTGCTTTGTGAACAGGATGGTTTGGGAAGGGCATAGAAGGAAAATATTGCTGTGAATAAATGGTGATCACTTGTGTAAAGATAATGAATGCATGAAGGATATAGAATGTGGTTACACGGGTCTCAAAAGGTGATAATTCAAGTTCAAGAGATCTGTTTGAATAGGAATAGAGATTTGTTGAGGACTATGATACTAGAAATCTTTTGAGTACTGTACTTTTGGAAGTGTATATTTGAATTGAAAAGGATATATAAGAGCAAAACAAGTAGATTATTTTTGTTTTGATCATTATATAATTCAAATTTTAAATTTGTCTTCACTTATTCTTCTTTTAGGAGGTCGTGCCTGTAAGGAGTTTGAGTGGGAAAACAATCTTTGGATCTGGAACATTGGAGCGTGTCATTTCCCTGGCACGTTCTTCCAAAAGTATTTCCTGTGTCTTCATCAGTGTGGATATGATGAAAAAATTCCAGATTATGTATGGTTTCAAAATTAACAGTTACTTAAAGCATGAATTTTAATAAGTGGATATGATGAAAAAGATTCCAGATTATGTACGGTTACAAAATTAACAGTTACTTAAAGCTTAAAGCATGAATTTTAATAAGTGCTGTTAATAAGATATCAGTGACTTAGGTTAAACATGCTACCTATTAATTAATATAAAGATTTTCTCTTTGATTTTTAAAATTTTGATAATGCATTGTATTGTTCTGTGTTTCTAGAAATATATTACTGCAAATGCTATAGTTCATGCCTTCTCTCCTGAATTCTGAAAACTTACTGAACTCTGTCTCTGTTTACAAGTATTATTATTTCTTGTCTCTCAATGTAAAGGGTTGTATCAAGTGCACACAACCCCCAAACTTACTCACTCACATCCTCAAAATTTTCCTTTCTTTGTTAAAGCACCTAATCCCTCCTTCTGCATGCTTCACACTTCTCTCACACATGTAAACACTGCTTTCCTAGATGTCTCCCATTCCTCACCCATTCTAGTTTTGCTTATGCTCACATTCTGCCATTTTTCAACTAGTCTTTGTGGGCATCTCCTTGTACAAGCCTCATTCCCTAAACTTACTCACTCCAACCACCCTCTTCCCATCCAAATAATTTCCTCTTTTCCTAAAGCTTCTAAAAATTTTCACTTTTGCCCAGGAAGTGATCAGACTACCTGCAAGCTACTCCTCTCAGGACATTTACATCCAAAAGTGTCTATTTAGAATGCTAACGATTTAGGATATAGTCCAATCCAATCCCCCCTCCCCCCCCACCCCCGCAACCACCACCCTGCCCACATATACTTTCGTATGTTCCTCTTTTTTAACCACGTATTCCCAATGACCTGTCTTTTATCAGTGCACAACTCCACAGGCTGTTAACCATTTTTAATTCACAGTAGGTATCCTGTGCTGCCCTCAGATGTCACATCACCCACTCTTGCATTCAGATCCATTACTCTTATGCCATCCCTCACATCAAGATTGTAGAGGCACTCATGTAACTCCTCTGAAAAGACTCTCCTTTTATCTTCTCTCTTCTCACTACCCGGTGAATAACCACTATCAATCACTCATCTCTTATAATCTGTTTTCATTTTCACCCACTTTAGTGTGGGGCTCACTTTCTTTCACTTCACAAATTCCTACAACTCCTCCTTCAGCAGAAGTGCCACCTTTTCCTTTGCTCTCTTCTTCACACTAACCCAACTTTACTCATGTTATATTCTCAAACCATTCTTTCCCCTTCCTCTTGAGCTTTATTTCACTCAGTGCCAGAACATCTAGGTTCCTCTCCCCAAACACTGCCTGTGTCTTGCTTTTCATCCTGGTTACATCAGAACACATTCAGCCTGAGCTTTTCAGGAGGATGAGCACACCTCTCTTAGTTCAGTCTGTTCTATCTTTTAGAAATTGAAATACAAGAAAGGAGAATCCCCCCCCCCCTCCCCCCATTTTCATTGCTTTCTGTAACATGCAGGGAATACATGCTGTGTCCTTTTCTCCCACATACCTGTTGCTCATGATTGATCAAGAAGGTATAGTAGAAATCCACAATTGACTTCAAAAAAGAAAGTATAGAGATATGTTTCAAAACAACATCAGTGATTTCTTTTCAGAGAACTTGAAAAAGCATTTGATTTGAAGGTTTTGGATCGTTATTCTGTTGTCCTCAGTATTTTTCGTTACCATGCACGCACAAAAGAAGCTAAACTCCAGGTTGCCCTGGCAGAATTACCATACATTAGGTATGTGGAATTTTCGTTTTACAGTAGATGTGTTGTATAATGGAATTCTTTGTTGTGTTTTTGTAATCTATTTATGTTGAAGTGAACTATAATGATCTTTATTCATACATTGTGAGGAATGATCTTTTGCAGGACTCAGAAATTAATTCAGCCTTGCTTTGCATGCAAATGCAGATTGTGACCTGACTTGATAGAAATAATATGTAATGGAATTCTTTGTATTGTATGTATTTTCTAATAATGCTGAAGTGAAGTACTGCACTATTAAAATGCATTCCTGCATGTTCCCTGTCTGGTGACACACCTAGGAAATTGCTAGATGCTTGATGAGTAACCCCCGTACTTAATTGCCAATAATCCCGTCTTGGCAGAGAGATTGCAGGCTGCTGGGGTGGTATATTATCAGAAAACTAGTGTTCTACATTGTCAATACTATGTAAAGGTGTCTGTAGGCAAGCCAACATATGCAGTTGCCTGTAGTATGTCCATTTCTGTTACAGGAGAAATTGCTGGCCACTAGGATGATATATTTTTGGGAAAATTTGTTCTGGATGAGTGGGAAGTTTGTGCTGGCAGTATGGGAGGTACAGTATGAAGGGTAGAAATAGTTGGGATGACTGGCTATACTGCTGAATAATGCTATTCTGCTATTTATGGTGTGTTGTCCACTGAGGTAGGGTATGATAGTGGTGAGGGAGGATTTGGCAGCCAGGAAGGGAGGGAGTGGTGCTGGCCAGGAAGGGTATGGGAGCCAGGAAGGGAAGGAGTGGTGAGGGAGGATATTAGACTAGGGATAGAGGGAATGATGGTGGTGAGGGAGAATGTGGTAGCCGATAAGGGAGTGCTGGTGATGAGGGAGGAAGGACATCTTAGTGACCAGGGAAGGTATGTTGGCCAAGCGGTGGAAAACATGGTGATATCCAGAAAGGGAGTGGTGGTGGTGAGGGAGGATATGGGACCCAGGAAGGCAGGGAGTGATGGCTAGTGGTGAGGGAAGTTGTGGTAACCAGGGAAGGAGTGGGGGGGTCAGGTCATGTTGATAGTTATGGCAGTGGTGAGGGAGGGTGTGATAAGGATTTGTTGCTGTTAGAGTGTCTTCTCATTGCAAGTCCAAAGTGTCAATGACTAGCTATTAACTGGCCTCCTAACCCTCAGCAAGAGTAAGCAGACTACAATGATGGGCATATAGGTTTGGCATCATGCCATGGTGACGTATGTGCACTTTCATTGACGGTTTGAACTTGACTGAGATGCATGATTTTTTTTCAGCGGTGGTGGTAGGCTGCTACTGACATCTGTGGATTAGTGTTTGGAATCAGACTTCAGCTAGGAATTCAGATATGGACAAGAACCATTTAACCCTTATATGAGGTCCAGAACAACCCTCTTAGATATCTTCATGTACAGTTTAGAACAGTAATGGGTTAACCAGTTTGTATTGTTCAAACAGTTTATGCAAGGTGTGGTAAAAATAGATAGATGAAAAAAAAAATTCTAATGAAATGACAAATTAATGTTCAAAAGTATAAGAGAATTCACAGCAATTATATCATTACTTTTTTGTTGGCCAGACTCACTGGTGAATAAAGGGAAGAGAAGGACTCTTCAGCAGTGGTGGTAACTTGCTATTGACATCTGTGGGTTAGTGTTTTGAATCAAACATCAGCTGGGAATTCAAATAAGAATAAGAACCATTTGATGCTCATATGATGTCCAGAGTAGCCCTCTTAGATATCCTCATGTAAGATTTAGAACAGCCATGGGTTAACTGGTGTGCATGGTTCAGATATCATTATAGGTGGGGAAATAATAGAATATGATTGAAA
This sequence comes from Panulirus laevicauda, assembly GCA_032273605.1. Lineage (NCBI taxonomy): Eukaryota > Metazoa > Arthropoda > Malacostraca > Decapoda > Palinuridae > Panulirus > Panulirus laevicauda. The sequence continues at coordinate 15,825 of JAUTXX010348386.1, read as the reverse complement.
AGGAAGAGAATATTCCCAAAAGAAATGTCAAATTATTGTTCAAAAGTATCGGAGAATACACAGCAATTATATCATTTCTTTATGTTGGCCAGATCCACTGAAATAAGGGGCAGAGAAGGATGTTGATAACATGTCCGACAGTTTCCAGTAAAACAGGGGGACAAGTGTGATGTTTCTTTCTTACTACTGAGCTTGTTTTTGTGCTGTACTCATATCATACACTAGCAGAATATCAGTGATGAGAAAGTTGGATATATATGGAAATATTACACTTTGCTTTCATTTTAATGGAGATTGGCTAGTGGTAAGTGTGGGGAGGATATTGGTGGATTTGATTCATGATTTGCAATAGAAATAGAGAATTTTTTTTTAAAGATTTAAAATTTCATCATAGCATTATGTAATCTCCTGGCAAATGAATTTATTCCTAAATTCATAAGTTACATTAGAGTGGCATTCATGTAATTAAAGCACCATAATATTTTTCTCAAAATGACAAATAAAATATGATTGGTATGATTTATGTAAACTATGCATTATAACTCTGTGACAGAACTATATATAAATTTTTCTCTTTCATTTTTACTGTGTTAAAGTAGCATGGTATCTACGTTAACATTAATGTGATCAGGATCAAGCCACCTCACAACAATACTGTTCATTATTCCAGAAACTGTTGATGTGCTCTTTTTTTTGGGTTGTGCATTCTGAAAAGATCATACACTGAGTTGAGAGACCTTAGATAAGAACAAATAAACCATATATAGCTTTTAACTAATATATGAATATATTGAACACTGCATATGATAGCAGAAAATAAAGAGAAAAGCAACCTTTATGCCTGAATCTTTGTAGCTTGAAAATGCATGATGATAGGTTATTCAAATTTAGTTTACAATCCACCAAAGAATTTTGTGGATCATAATGCCAGTTGACTGGCTCAGTAGTTATTTGGTTGTGAATTATAGTGCAAAACATTTGCTGTTTTCTTTGTCTTATCCTCACTTTTCTGTCTAGGCTAGTGTAAAGTATATGTCTTATCATCACAAATGCTCTTGAATAAGAATGAAGAAAATTTCCCAAAGCAGATTTTATTTTTTTTGCAGGAAGAGGATGTCTGGAGAAGCAGAACATTTGATAGTAATGGAGAGAGAGAAAAAACTCAAAACTGCCCTCATTAAGTTAGCTCGTGTTAGAGAAGTGATAAGAAGAGGTCGAGCAAAAGCTGACTTTCCAACAGTAGCAGTTGTTGGCTACACCAATGCTGGTAATTGTAATTTTTTGCCGTTATTGTCAATTTTGATTTTGATTATGATAAGAGCTGACAACAGCTTTAGGTAGTACCCATGTATAGAAAAGGATTTTTTTTTTGCACCATCACCACATACCCACAACCTCAGCATGACAGACTTGCATTCATAAGGGTGGTTGTAGGTGCTCTGAGATCAGAAGTTTTCCTTGGCCCTCCTGTCTGTGGAAGAGACCTTTGTAAAAGTCAGCAGGATATTTATACAGAAAGGTTAAATAGTAATGTGACTATGGAAGCAGTCCTTTAAGGGTTGTTAGATGGTGGTTCAAGCATTTAAGAGTTAATTTGTTCATCTGTTATACCTGGGTATATGGATCAATAACAGGAATGATTAATATTTCTTCCTTTGCAGGGAAGACTTCCTTAATTCATTCCATCACTGGAGACAACCGGGCTGAAGGGAAGAATCACCTGTTTGCAACATTGGATGTAACAGCTCACGGGGTCAAACTTCCATGTGGTGTAGAAGTGGCATTCATTGACACTATCGGTTTTATTCAGGATATTCCAACTGACCTGATAGCATCTTTTCGAGCAACATTAGAAGACGCTATATATGCTGTAAGTATGCCAGAGGGGTTGGAAAAGAAAACTTCATATTTTGGCATTTCTTGAGTAATACTCATGGACATAGAAGATAGCTTTTGAAGAATCATTTTATGCATAATGCCTGTGACATATCTCTGTTTTGAGATCATTCCATACTGAAAAAGTATTTTTCAGATGCCAAAAAGCATAATCTTACCCTGATTAATGCTACCTGAAAGCATTGTAAAATTCTGTTTACCAGGAGTGGAAAGAAACAGCTCAAAAATATTATTATTAATGGCATATGAAAGCATTATGAAATTTTGTTTACCAGGAGTGGAAAAAGACAGCTCAAAAATTTTATTACTTTAAGCACTTACTTCTTACTGTTGGGTAACAAAAGTTTATGAGTTCTTTAGCTACCTTATCTCACCACTTACAAGCCTTTCTCATACAGTCACATTCACCTAAGTGTATTTACATGTACACCTTTTCTGAAACCAGTATTCCTAACATCAAAACTACCAAAACATTCACTCATCTCCTCCCAAAAAGCACTCTTTCTTCACTCCTTTCACTGCCAGTTGTATATTCACTGTTAGTCATCCACCTCTTGTACTTTACTTTTATTCTAACCAACATCAGCGTTCAGCTCCCCCTTTCGATTTCATTCTTTCCATCTCATAAATCCCAGACTTTACCTCCATTGTACCCTCTTCCTCTTCAACTTATTCTCACACAAAACCAGATCACCATGCTTGCTCTCACCAAGCAAAGCACCTAATTCCCCCTTTTTTTTTTATCCTACTGACATGGATGAAAATGTAAATATCCCAGCCTGAACCTTTAGGGAAAAATCTTTGGTTGGCCTATACTTCTGTTCCTAGTTTTGGAAAGTGATAGTACAAGAGGTGAGAATTTCCACCTCCCTGCTCCAGGAAGGAGATACATAGGTAGAATTCTTACTCCACTATCCCTAGGGGAAAGATATTAGTGAAATTCTGGTTATCTTAACCTCACTTGTCCAGAAATCTGGGTAGAATGGATAAAAAATAATTGGATGTATCTCAATCAACCAGCATACATTTTGGTTGAACAAGGTGCTCCTGGTTGTATGTTAACACTAGATTTGAGCTTTTAGGAAGTGATGGTTACCTGCTGTGTTTGGATGTAACATTTGTGAGAGCTTGTGTTGTTGATGTATGTTTTGGCAGCATGGGGGCTTTTGGTTTAGTAAGTTTTTTGTAATTACTTATGTGTACTGTATGGAGAAGGAGTTTTACACTCATGGGACCCCTTCTCTTGAACTTTCTCTGTTATTGTTCAACCATGTGAACTTCTTTATGCTGCTCACATCTACCACATCCTCAATCAGTTTATTCCATTCATCCAGCACTTTTATACTATTAAAATACTTCTTTACATCTCTTTTAGTAAGTTTCTTAATTTCACATTACATCCTGTGGTCGTTCTCTCCTTACATATCTCAAAGAATTGTTCACTGTCTTTATCATCTATGGTTAAATTTAAGGCTTTCAGCCTTTCCTTGTAACTTAATTCTGGGACCATGTTTTTTGCCCTTCTCTGGACCTTCTCTATTAGTTGTATGTGCTTCTTTGGATGAGGTGACATTATTTGAGAAACACTTTTTCGTTTTGGTTGTATGTAGAATATGAACAGTGTGCTAAATATTTAATGTGATCCTGCAGTTTTTGTATTTACACCTGTGACTTTATTGAATCCTGATCCGGTTTTATCATTATTTCAGACACCAGCTCCAAACTGTTGATCTCTGGTGATTTATGATGAATCTCTCCCTTTTGTTTTCTTTTTATGGATTTAGTCACAACTGCTCGGTCTTGATACTTTCCATAATTTGAATCCAAATCTGAATCACATCAGAATGAAAAAATTGAGAAAATTGAAATGATTTATTGTATGATGAAATATTTAATTTTACTGACCCTGCTGATCAGATTGTCTGAACTATATTCCCTGTTTTCTTTTACTGTTGATTATTTTCTTGGTTTAGGCAGTGCTAGAGGTCTTAAGTAGTTCCCCAAAACTAGTAAAAATAACAGTAATATAGCTTATTGGTATACATAAAGAATATGTGTTTTGAATATTTTGAATACTCATCTGTAAGAGTTAACCTAACCTAACCTAACCTAAGCCCCCGTCTTACCACAGAGTCCAGTGCTTTCCTTGTTTTACTCATTCCATTTTCACTTACACTTAGAATGACTTTAATGGTCCCCAGTTCTTTGCAGTATTCTTAGAGTTTCTTTTTTTCTAGGATGTGGTTGTGCATGTTCGTGATGCAAGCCATCCAGATTATGAATTACAGGGAGCTATTGTTACTGAAACACTTGGTTCCTTGCCTCTCCCAGAGAAAACACCCATTATAACCGTAGCCAACAAAATAGATTTGGGCATGGCAAAGTCTGCTGACAGATACAAAGGATTGCATTTGGTTTCTGCACTTACTAGGGAAGGTAATGAAACTTTACATTTTCAGGTATCTAATTTAGATATGAATATATATTCTGTAATGAGTGATAGACTTCCATGGTGTATTAATTAGTGTACATTACCATGACACATTCATTCAACACTCTAGAGGGGGTAACATACAGGGGTCCTAAAACTGAAACCAAAATTCTGGAGTTATTGTACTGGGGTCAAAATTACGTAACTACATCAAGGTTGAGACTTCAGAGGAAGTATATTGGGGTTGAGATTCTGGAGTCTTGATATTGAGTTCAAGATTTCTTAGTCACTAAATCGAGGTCAAGATTCTTGATTTATTTCATCAGGGTTGAGATTCTAAAGTCACTTTTTCAGTTAGAGTTTTGGGATTTTTTATATTGGGGTCAAATTTCAGGGGTCATTATATCTGGGTTGAGAATGGAGAAGCTACATTGGTTTCCAGAATTAGAAATTGCTATATTGGGTAGGATCTTTAGGAGTTGCTAAGTGAAGATTGAAATTGTGTATATATTCGGAGTGACATTCACAAATTGCTGTCTTGAGGTTGAGATTCAGCGGTTTTTGTACTGGGGTTGAGATTCAGTGGTTTTTGTACTGGGGTTGAGATTCAGGACTCCTTGTGTTGAAATAGAAGCTGATGTCACTGTTTCAGGGTCATTGTGATGGAGTCCTTATACCATGGTTAGAAATTGTAAGTCACTCTATCAAGATGAATAAATGGGAATACGGTGGGTGTGTGGATGTCATTGAGTGAGTATGACCAGTCTATTGATAATGACGAATATATGAGAACATCCCAAACATTGTGCACCTTAGATATTAGGGATGCCACAGTGAATGGATTAATGGCCATTTTCATTGATAAATTCCTGATGTACAGAAATTTTTTTTGCATGATTTCGATTTTTGGGGGGGAACAATAACTTCACTAATGAACATGCTCTTGAGACAATGTTGTTGATAAAAGTTCTTCAGAGTTTGTTAACAGTTGATTTTATGTAATATTTTAGGCATAAGAGAACTACTGGAATCAGTCCAAAATGAAGTGATACGAGTCACAGGTCGACGTTTCTGGAGATTCTCATTGCCTACTGGCTCAGATCAAATACGGTATGTATTAGAGTGTTTGAGTGCATAGTTGACTTTAACTGTGTTCATCCTAATCTATGAATGAAATTGATTTCTTTAGAGCAGAAACACTATTTAATGCTTATCCCATTTACTTTTCTATCTCTTTAAACGTCTGCTTGTCATTAGATTCACTTATATCTAAGGGTTAGCAAACATACATATGCATACATATTTATTGATATAGTAATATATTTATAAGTATCCCAGGACCATTTCGTATGAATGAGTTCTGATGTTACTCAAGACCACTTTCTAGAGGCTTTTGCAGCCTAAGGTTGCCCTACTTATTGCAGCAGGGAAGTGGATTTCTTTGGAATGGTCTTTGATGAGACTGCATCCTTAATGATGCAGCATTGCCAAAGGTGATTTTTTTTCATTAACTCAAAGTGTACCCGCTTGAAAGCAGAGCCCAGTAACACTCGTACATATTTCATACTTGTTTATTTATGATTATCTCATACCAGTTTCTATGAAAGAATGCTGGTGTTACCTGGGACTTTTCTAAAGGCTTTTGCAGCCCAAGACTGTGCTTCTTCCAAGTAGTGGGGAAATGTAGACTCCTTTAGAGCAAGAAGTTCTTTGACGAGACTGTACTCGCAATGATATAGTCTTGCCAAAGGTGACTACGCTTGCAGTGTAACCTTGAGCAGGCAGTATAGGTACCTGTACAGTATACAGTGAGAATATAGTCTATCATGTGAATACCTGTAGAGTATTTTTAAGGAAATTACATTAGTGGACAAAGAGAGAGTATTGTTTTATATTAATAAAAATTAAGAATCTTGAAATTTGTAAGTGCAGTGATATTTGACTCTGGGTCTGGCCTGGGCCTGGTCTGATCATCCTCATAATGCATCATCGTTTCTTTGAACATCATGGAAAATCATATAAATGCTGAACATAATCATGAAAAAATCCCAAATCCTGCACTCTCTCAATGTTGGGTAATTCGGAAATTTTAGTAATTCAGTTAGGGTAAAGCCAGTAAAGATGGCAAATTAGTGAAGTTGTTGTACCTAAAGAAGAGACTTCTGTAATGTTTAATATAGAGAAAAAGTCTTCTTCCATTTGCGTAGTACCTTACCAACTGGAAAATCAAATTTGTTGACAAGATAGTTTGCCATCTGCCAGTGGCCTGTTAAGGGTGTGGCACTAAAGCCAAAGAAGTGGCACTGGAGTTCACCTGCTTTGGAAACTTTTGTATTGTTCACCCCCTTGATATAGTTCCCTCCCCTTCTTCCTTTTTGCTTTTCCTTCTCCTCCCCACCCCTCCAAAATTTCATAAACTCATCTTTATTTTTCTCTCATCATTAAGTTCACAGCTGTACCAAATTACAAGTAATTGAATTGTGTGATGTGTGGAAATATTACCTTTTTGTCAACATCGTAGTTGTTATTATAACAGTTTGTCATTTATTATTCAAGCCTTTTTGATAATCCATCACCTTTTACTCAGATGTATTTTATATTCATTCCATGGAATGAACATCCAAATAAATATGAATTCTCATTAGATTTTTTTCCCTTGAATGTTACTCTGTGCTGCTTCATTCACATGTCATTATAACATTTTTATTATATAAAGGGTATTATGTTTGTCAACTCAGGTCTTAGTCCATTCCTGTTCAAATGTAAACATACACTTCTCATGGACATTTCTTGAAGCATGATTTTGATCACATATAGAAGTGTAGTTGACTCAGTGGTATTTTTTGCAACATTTAGTGAGTATACTGATATAAATGATATAACTGTAGACAAAAAGGGTTACATTTCAGTAGTGGAGCATGTCACTTTGCCATAATGTGAAAATTGGTTTATAGACATTATATTAAGTTTCATTATATCCACATGCTTCATGACCTCTTGATAGTATGAATCACAGTGTAATGACTCATAACCTTATCCTGCAGTTTTCTTTTTAACAGATACTAACTTGTCTTTGCTCTCTGTGAATCTAAACTATCATTTCATTACAAGAATTTCTGAAAATATTGTTATAATTATCTTAATGTTACTTGTGGTGTTCATATTATTCATAGCATAATTGTTAATTGCTATTTTTTTTTTTGCAAATATATATATTCTAACCATAGACAACTTATGGTCGATTATTCTGTTTTCATCATGAATATTCTTTTATCTCCTTTCTTTGCCCTCTGACCTTGCATTATTCACTATCTGATTCTCTTCCCTACCCTCCTTCCTTTATCTTTTTCCTTCTTCCCATCCCTTCAAAATTTCCTCTGAAATTACCATAGCTCATATGTACTTCCTCATTTGGTATTTGATTTTGTCTCTCTTGTCTCCAGATGGTTGCAGAGTGTTAGTGGATTAGCTCATGAAGAGATAGATCAAGATGATCCTCAAACAACACATATCCTTGCTGTTTTAACCGATCAGGAGCTTGCTCTATTTCGAAGAAATTTCAAAAATCAAGAGTAAACATTGAAAGTCAGATATTTGTCTTGACTCCCAGTGTACATTCTTGCTGGAATTTTATTCAAGCTTTTGTGCTGCATGTTTTCATCCTTGGCAGATGTAAAAAAGTTTGAAATTTTATGTAGTAAAAGAAAGTATTTGATATATATATATATATATATATAATTGATTTATGATGAAGAATTATTCATAAAGTGAAATTTTGCTCATAGAAAGTTTTGTTGATTAGATATTTTGATGTGGTATCATAACTGTGGTATCATAACTTCATCATAAAAAGCATCACATAATTGCAAAGTTATAGGTAGTAGTGTATTCTAGCTTATAATGTAGATTTGTTATGATACCAGACATTCTATGTCTTTGCATAGCCAGATGTTCATGAAAAATTAGTCTTCAGGAAAAAAGATGATAGTGTATTAGAAATTGGAAAACCAAAATATGCAAAAATATTTAAAATTTTCATTGTACAGAATGCTGTGGATATGGTGCGTAACACATGAATTTTAGAGAATGAATGTGAGCAAACGATGCCTTTTCTTCAACTGTTCTTGGCACTACCTCATTAATGGGAGAAACAGTGAATATATATGAAAAAAGAAAAGAATGCAGTTCAATCTTAGTATCTATAGATTATGCTAGAGGAATTGCTGGCTTATATTAGTTACTTACAAAGAGCAACTGGATTTAATTTTGCTGTTATCCACAGTTTTTGGGTGTAATATCTTCATTGAAAGAGATTTTATAACAGGAATACATTGTAATTACAGTGTCTTTTTTTTTTATAAGATTCTAATAACATTTGTATCTATTTCTCTTTATAAAGGTTTTAAACTTAGCCTTGTATGATTTTCATGCATATGGTCACCCCATGTGACAAGTAGATTCATAGTATGTGAATAAGTTCTGTCCTCTGGTATCTTTCTATTCCCATTTGTAGTGAATTAAGTACCATGGTCTCTCATACGACATTCACTCATCCTCTACCAAGCTAGTGTGCTAAAGTGAAAAAGAATTTCTGCGCCAACATAAGTGCTTAATACTCTCTGTGATTGCACATTTAGTTGATTCATTAAGTAAGACTCGGCAATTATTTCCAAAACTTTCATAAGGATAAGTAAAGAGGAAAACTGTAATGCAGAGGAAGGTGTATACTTGAAAGGTACATAGAAACAAGACATGCATGAGTTAAGCGCCACCATAAATGTTAGGGAACAAAATTTGTTTGAAGCTTAGATTTATATGATTCATGGGAGAGTTTGCACTAATGATAATAGACATGTTGAAGTGAAGCTCCCTGAAAAGTGCAGCAAATATATGGATTTAGGGCCTGAATTATATCAATGCACAGGCAAGAGAATGTATGAAAGAAATTGTGTTGCCAGGTGATATGAAATACAAATGGAATATGGTATGCTGTGCTGAAGAAAGTATGAATGGAGTGAAGGATGAAACATCAGAGAGAATGATGAGAGTTTGATAGGTTGTTGAGTTGCTGAAGATGATAATGCAGAGCAAATCTGTTGTATTGAAGATTTGAAGAGGGTCTCATATAAACTATTGTAGATTATTATTGCAATGAAGGTACTGAATATATTATTAACCTAAGATAATTACACAGAATCCTAAGGAAATGGTTATGACATTAAAAATTAAGAAATATACAACCACTGCTTGTATGTATGTATGTGTTCTTGTGTAAGTATTGGTGTTCATTTTCTAGTGTGTCTTTCTGTTGTGGAGACAGTTTTACACTCTTGGCCATGATCCATAAGGCAATGCTTTTCTGAAACTTGTAGATAATGTTATTGTTCGTATTACAACGTGGAGTACTACAGTATTCCTCCCTTCTCTCTAGCACAAAGAGCACTATTCTCTAGTGCCTATTGCATTTTGTCTAGGATGAGGTCATTACAAGTGGGTCGTTTAAACAGTTCCCGTTGGTGGAATTTCCGGAGCACCTAGGTACTGGAAATGAGGCATTTTGCGGGCCTGGAAACCGAACCCATGACGGTGAAAGCGTTTGCCTGGCTGTTTCATCGATGAAGGCTGATAGTTGGATACTCTCAAGGTGGATTAGATTGCTGATGCCAGAGTTAAGAACAGGTGTCTGTCAAGAGGTTTGTAATGGCGACGAAGGCTCATTCATTGAGTGCGTGAACGTCGCTGGAATTCAGCAGAATGAGTGAAAGAAGGGATTGAATGTGGTCGATATTATCAGCCTTAGACGAAAGGGCCGTCAACGGAGTATTTTCCAATTGTGATAACGCTATCTGAATATGTGAAGGCACCTCTCATAAAAAAAAAAGCAGGTGGAGGGTATCACGTGTCCAAAACCCGCCTGACTGCTTTTGAGGGCCACTTCTTGCCTGAATAATTACACGTTCAGTTTACCATTTTCACATAATGCTTTATCTTGATTGTTTTGATATTGGCATTTACAGCTGTGGATTATCTATGAGAAATTCACAACTCGGGTTTTACAGTCAAACGGTATGATAACATTCTACTAAAGCCATATATTGACTTCTTGATTTGATTTATTAGACAATAAAAGTACATATAGAGTGACAAAATAAAGCTGAGGATGACAAACAAATATTCGCAAATATTACACTGGCTAACCTAAACTTGTTTTCCCCCATAAGTATGTTCTTTACAGTTTCCTATCCTCTTCTTGAAGCACCTTGTATTCCACCTTTTACGAGATTCAGATTTATTTAAGGACATTCTGGTATTTCATCATAGTTGATATATTTGATTAAACGTTGCATTCCTTCATTTAGATTGGTGCCGTGACCCCAATGAACTTGAATCAGATGGTTTGAGAATGTATCTGAATTGAATTTCACTATGACTAAAAAAAATTGAACGAACGTCACTTTTCTTATTTCTTTCTTATTGATCGTATCGTGTTTAACGTCTATAGATTAATATAAAATTTCATTTTGTAATAGAACCATCTGCTTCTCTTAATACCAAGCTTATCCGAAAACAAGTAAATATTTGTAAAATATTATCTTTCAGATCCTTTAGAAATAGTAATATCACTTGATATCATAAATTCGTTTTGATGAGTATATCATTTTGATGGAAATATGATTGTATGAACGAAATAACAACTTTTTATATTTAATTTCGCAATTTCGATGTAACTGTACGCATAAAGGTGTCAACAAAGATGGTGTCTCTAGCAGAGTAAGTATTTCAATACCCTATGAGTGTTTTACATGGTTAATTGTATATTTGTCAGTCATCTTAAACTTAATTTTAATACCAATGAAGTGCCCTTGAAGATATAATTGCGAAATTTGTTCCGGCTGTTCAGAAATCACGCCGAGAAATTACAGCATCCAGAGCGATCAATGTGCTGTAAATAACTTTGGTCGTGTGTTTAGTCAATATTGGGCAAGGGGCGGAAATTATTTTCATATGTAGTGATTTACGAAGAGATATAATGATACTGGTGACGTAATCAACCTTCCCCTTCAAATAGTTTATAGATACTGTAGTTACGCCCCATAGTGGAGGGATCCCTTGAATTAACGGATAAATTTTTTATTACATAACTGGAACTGATAAGATTTTTTTTACATTTCAGTTTAGGGGCACCACAGGAATATTATAATGATTAGAAGTATATAATGTATATTTAAAGGGACTTTAGTAGTGGTTATTTCAAACCGGGGAAACATGAATTGGATTTTTTTTGTATCGTTTGCTGTATAACGAAATGCAAGATGAATAATACAATAGGTGTCGATGAAATACACCTGAAAGAGTGTATGAGAGTCAGTCAACTACTGAATTTTTAGTTTGTTTTTACTGATGTAGGTTAGGTAGGGAAGTCATGAGGATGGAGAGAGCAAAACAGAATCATAAAGAGAGAATTAAATTGTTAGATTATGTTGTTGGTGTATTTCACTTCACGGTACAATGCTTATTTTGGAATTGTCTAGATAAAGTTTTTTTTTCTAAAGAAAAATTAAAGTTATAGTAGGGAGGGCTATGTTGATATGGGAAAATCTAGGGGTAAAGAACATATTGAAATCAACAGAACCAATACATTATTTCATGTTTATGATGATATATCTGCAATTCTCATGGATTTAATTGTTAAGTGTGATGCCTATCTTTCCACTGAAGTCCACATTTAGTTTCTTAGGTACCTTGGTAAATCCACCAAAATCTATGATGATATATGTATCAGGTCGGTGTTGTACAGTAGTACAGGTGTATCTGGAAACTCATGTAGAATCCAAGATGGTTGATGTTTTTGAAATTCATAATATGTCATTCCACTTTCTTATAACATCCTTTGAATGCTATTACAATTTATCGTATTATTGATTATATTTTGAATGATTGTGACAGGAGCCGATCATGTACTATGGAAGAATTCATCCCTTTCTCTTATTTTCTCCAAAATTTACTGAATATGTAGATAATTACTAATTCATGCATTAGGTTAGAACCTAATGAAGAGAATTATGTAGAAAAGATTAATGAAAAATATAGATTATGGTATAATTCACTGATCACAAAGTAAATGTTATGACCCTTGATGCCATTAAGACCTGGTTGACCCAGTATTGGTTATGGGTGGGGCATTGATAACCACAGCATTTGTTGAACACAGTGGTGGGAATTTTGAAGGCAGTCTTTTGTAAAATCAATTAAGTTGATTTTTGGGTTTCAGATACTCCACCAGTAATGAATTGTTTGAAGAAAGCAAATGAAATAGATGTAAATGTTAAAAGAATGGGTATTCATTGTTCCTGTGTGCAAAATATATAGGGAAAGTATTGATCTTTAAGTAAGGTTTGTTGTTTTGAAGCCATAGTGCAGCCATAGCATAGTGTTAAGACAGTAGCCTTATCTTGTTTTCATTTCAGCAGAAACGTCTTTTTTTCTCTGTAGATGCAGATTGTCCATTCTGGGTGAGCCAGTTTTCTAATTGTTTAATGTAGTGCTGCATTAAAGAGATAGCCTTGATTAGGGCATTCAGTTCCCTCTGTTGTTTCAGTTGATGTAAGAAAAAAAAGAAGAGTGTCAGTGATTAGGTAGAGAGTTGGATGAGTGGTTCACTCTGTTTGTGGATGGGATGATGTGGGAGTACATGTGTATGTGAGGGATTTGGGGGAGATGCCTGCAAGTTGGACCAGTTGCTGAATGCTCATGGCTTGCTAAGGGTGAGGCATTAAAGGCTGGGAAGTGGTACTAGAGTTCACCAGATATGGAGACTCTTTTGCTGTGGCCACCCCCTCGAGGGAGTTCCCAAAGGGAATAGGTATCAGGTATATAGATAGATAGTGTAGGTTAGTTATCATCACAAATCACTGTCAGATGCAATCTTACAGAGAGTTAGTTTACATAGATACAAAAATGTGTTTTGTGAAACATTCTGTAATGGTATGCTAATTACTTTGTAATGAATCTCCATAGTGATAGTATATTTCTTTTTTTTGCAGCTGGAATACATGGATCTTGATGAGTTTTTGAATGAGAATGGGATCCCTGTAGAAGAAAATGCTAAAGCCAATGCTGCAAACCGTAGTGGGGGCAGTAGTGGGAGTGCTGATCATAACAGCAGCACCAGCAGCAGTAGTAATAGTACCTGTAATAACAACAGCTTGTCTCCAAAGGCACCATCTTCCCCTGACACCCCTCTTGTTGGGTCAGGTGTCGGTGTAGTTCCTCAGGCACCGTCAAGCTTAGCTGCTGCCCCTACTGTCCCCATGACTGTGCAACCCCCTGCCCTCTCTCCACAAGACTATGTTGGTGATGGTTATTGTTCCTCACCTGAGTCATCAGAACCCCACTCTCCATCCCTTCAGGTCAACGAACCAGGTAAAAATGGCTTCATAGCCATACTTTACTCACATTTTCCTTTGTTTCCAGCAATCTGTTTTGTATCCTCTCTTGCTGTGCTTTTAGCTTTCCTACATTATGGGTGTCTTGATATTAATTCCCCCAAAATTTAAAGATTTTGCCGAATTGAGCGTGGAATTTGTGTAGGATCATGATGTTTCGCGTAACGATTCAAAAAACTTCAAGTCAGTTGATGAACTTCTCTAGTACCAGTACTGCATTTCCCAAATTCCTAATACATCATTATGATGATAGCACATATCTAATGTTATGATGATACAATTTTAATTCAATCAAAATAGGAGGAACTGCATACCATTATGTAGCTCTACAAAATTGACTTTTTTATTTTTATTTTTATTTTTTGGTAGAACTTTATACTCAGTTATATTAAGACTTGTTTGCCACTTCTCAGCCTTATTTCATAGCTTTAAGTCATCCATAGATTTGGATATTTTATGGCATAGCCCATTGTTAGTGTCATTGATATGTTTGAGAAAGAGAATTGGTCCTAAGACTTTTCCCTGTAATACATTATTTGATGCATCTGACCATTCTGAGGCTTATCCAGTAATCACTGCTGTTTGTTTAATACCTGTCAACAAATTTTCTAACCACTGAAGTGAATAATGTTGGCTAGGTTGTCTTTCTGCCGCACCCACATGTTGGTTATTGGCATTCTGTCCAGTCACATGGCTCATTCTACATTACTCTAGATTTCCCTTCTCTCAGTACTGTATGCTAGCTTTGCCTTTTGGCAAAATGGTAGGAGCAATAGTAGGAAGGAACTTTGAGGCAGGAGCATTAGGTAGTAGTGATCAGTAGGAACAGGAATGAGGAACATTAACAATGAAAAGAATCCAAAAGATAAATGGGTTGGGAGATCATTTTACAATTGGAAAAAAGTATGAAAATCTGGGTTTTAGAAGACTAGCCATTGAATTTAGACTGGAGTGTGGCATTTTTTCCTTCTGTTTATATTATATTATGTTGACTATTGATGTTCGTCTTTTATATTTGGTAAGAAGTTTCTAGTTTTTCTTTTGTTATGATCAGTCAGGTTAGCAAAACGGATGTCATGGTTCAAAATTGTTTGCTGCACATTATCATGAAATATGATAAAGTTCTTTCAGCAATTCCCAGCTACAGTGATATGATACTGCTTTTCTGCTCTTTTTATGCTGTGCAGTGGAATGTTTTTGACCTCTGTTTTTCATGTTTTTCTTACTTGCCATGCCTCCTCACTCATTCTGTTGTCTGCAAAGGATAGGCATTTTGCTGTGTTTAGTCTGGGTCTTACTCTACAAATCTGACACCATAACATTTTAGCTGTTGATTATGAGATTATGATAATGTGTATTTATGTCATAGGGCAAACTTTTATGCTTTATGAATGAAAGGCATATGAAGTTATTGGTCTTGATACCATAATCATACCTTTCAGATATTGCACAAATACCTCTTAGGCTTACTGACATTCATTTAAGACTTCTCTTATTTTGAAAACAGTAGGCTATGGACCATTTTTTAAATGAGTAGATTTTTATGTCTTCACCACTGTGCATGTAGGATGTGTGGGAAATTATGTGTTCCCCTTTGAGTCTGCCTTAACAACATTACATGAGAGACTTTTTGCTTGCTCTGAGGTCTCCCTTGTGGAGGTAATGAAGTGATCAGATTTAAGGGTATTTAGCTGTCAGAATTTGTATATTACAATGATTAAGAAAACTTGTTCTTTTGCAAGTGCTGAATAATGAGAAGTTTGGGTTCATAAACTTATGTTCGGGTATTAGGCTAAGAGAGATGTCATGGTATGCAGTTTCTTTCAAATCGATGAGCTCGTTGGCACTCTTTTATGTAACTCTTGACAGGACAGTTGCTAAACCAAATTCCTCAAGTTTTCTTTTGGTACTTCTTTATGGTATTTTGCACCATTAGCACAAAGTTGTCTTTTTTTTTATTTTATTTTTTTTTATAAACCTATGTCGCTGTCTCCCGCATCAGCGAGGTAGCGCAAGGAAACAGACGAAAGATTGGCCCAACCCACCCACATA
>JAUTXX010348166.1:0-13457 GCA_032273605.1 Panulirus laevicauda | reverse complement strand
GGGCTTTTGTTCTGTGAGTTACTGAGAAACTCCTTTGATCTTGGAAGACTTTTGTCCTCCAGTACTCCCAACTCCTGTGAGGTTTATGCCTTTCACCCCTCATGAATCATTCAAACAGTGGCTGCAGGACTGTCTCATTCCAGAAGACGTACGCCAATTAGTTGCCTCATCTAAGTGTAAGTGATGACATCATCCTCCTCCTGGTTGCCCAACCATGCATGCTGTCTACTCAACACTCCGCTCTTAGGTAAAGATTTTGTTTCTTTATGGTAACACATCAGCAACCAATTTGATACTGAGAATGCATAAAGTAATACATTGAAAGTGATCATTTTCATTGAATACAGGAATGTGAAGTGTGTAGGGATGATTGGTGGTTATTTGAAATTACAAAAATTAATATATTTCAGATTTGGTCTGATAGTAGATTTCAGAATTTTTTTCAATATTAACAGTAATTGTAGTGGAACTGTGAAAGAGATCATTGTATCTGTTTACGTGATTCGAAGAATAGTGACTGAAATTAAAACAGTGGGGCACTGGAATGTCCGCCATTTGCATCAGCTGAGAATATAAGGAAAGTTGAACAAGTATGAAGGTCAGAACAAAGAGTCATAACAACATTCATCAGTGAAAGGACATGATTGATACAGTAAATACTCTGTGATGCAGTGGTTAGTGTTCCTGACAGTGATGCATTCATGGGCCTCCAAGGGTTGAGCACACGGGTTTGAATCTTGGGTGTAGCAGTCAGTCCACAGTCAAACCAGCTTTTCATTCACCACTAGGGGGTTGGTTGATAAAATGAGAACCAGGCTTAAGCTAGGATATATATGTGTATATATATATTAGCATTAATGAGATGGCCTCGATTTGGGCTTCACTTGCCTGTGCTGTCGTATCTAACATGAAAAGAATAATGAGGTCATTGATACATGAGTAATGATGCAAATGATTGATATTGGTAAGTCAGTCAAATGCTGTAGACCTTGCATAAATGAATCTATAGAAGACATTTTGTAATCGGGTGCTTGAAGTGAATAGCTATAAAGAACTTTTCTGGCTTAAAAAGGCAAAACAAGTTTTCTGGAAGAAGGGAATAAGGAGCTGTAAATGGCTTATTAGAATGCTGAGGAAAAAGTGGAAGCACTGCTAATTAATGAATATGGTTCTTGTAATAATTGGAACACAGTAAGCAGGGTACAGAAAGCTACAGTAAATTGTATAAAATCCTACATGGCAATGCATGACCGTCTGAAAGTCAATAAATGATGTTGGGGCAGTCATAGTATTTTTATGCTCATACAAAAGTAATCTATTTACAGAGGAGATAAAACTGACATAGAATTGGTGAGGAAGAAAGTGATATGAGACTTGTAAATGAGAAAAATTAAAATGAGTTGGAAAAGAACCACAGAAAATGAGGAATTTCAGGTTAGTCAGTCTATCAGTAATTCACTGTTGACAGACATGTGCTTCCTTTTATTGTGATGTATGTTCTACTGTTATGGAATTGTTGTTGCCACTGTAAAGAGTGTTGTTTTTCCCTTTCCACTCTGAAATCCGATCTTTTGATGTGAAACATTGATTCTGAAGAGTGTGTCTGGTGAAGTGGAGTTTAAGATTCAGTTGGGAGGACATTTGTTTAATGCTTGACAAGTTATATCAGCGTTTATGTGTTTTGTGAGTTATGTCAGTTGGCGATGGGGGGATTTTTGAGTAGAAGTTAATGAAGTACTGAGGCAGGGATAATCTTTTATTTGTACTTAGGGGTTGGTAGTTAGTTATGGAATAAGTTGGGTGAGAGGAGTCTAGGTAGTGTTGCATAGAACTGTGTGCAAAGCATGTTAAGGTGGGACTCTGCTGGGAGGATTTTTGTTTCATTGTGTAGGTGCTAAGTGTCTGTGGGTTCTAAGAAGCCAGTCTTTGTTTGAATTGCACTATTTTGTGTGGTTTGGAGTTTATTTGCTTGTGAGAGGGTGGAAGACCAGGCTGGTGAGGCATAAAGTGGAGCATATGAAATATTTGTAGTGGATGGTGAGGGTAGATAGCATTTGGTAGGTAATCGCTAACCAGGAAGGTTTATTACCAGTACTACCCTCTTGGTTATTGAGATAGTTATTGATGGCTGCATAGTGAGCCAGCATTTCAGTGGATTTCAAGTTGCATTTCTCTGACCCAGGTAGCTGTCTTTTTATTTTGTCTTGCCCTTACTTGGACTGCTGACATTCTGTACACAAACATACAATCTCTCCTTGTCACACACAACACTCAACTCAATCTTTGTAACTAGATTTCCCAGCAGTGAGCATTACTTGCTAGCCCTGTCTTTTGACAAAATGGTAGGAGCAATAGATACGTGAAGTAGGTAGGAGCATTAAGCAGGAGTATTCGGTACTAGTAGTTGGTATGAATGTTAGTTGGGAGGGTTAGGTAGAAGTAATGGGTTGGAGCATTAGGCAGCAACATTTGGTAGACACATTAGGTAGAAGTAGTCTGTAAGAATAGGAAAGAGCCTCGGGAAACACTGTCATTGGCTTGTTAAGGGTTAGGCACTAATGGCTAAGAAGCTGCCATGGAGTTTTCACCATTTATGGAGACTTTTGTCATGGCCACCCCCTTGAAGGACTTTCCCAGAAGGAACTGGCATATAGATAGATAGACAGCTGGGGTCTTCTTTACTAGTCCAAATCTGGTGCCAGTAAGTGTTCTGGGAGCATTTAGTTTGAGTTGATGTAATTGCTATGGGGAATGAATGTTGTGTATGTGTCGTGTGATGCTTAGAATGGTTGGTGTTTTGTTCAGATGGAGTGTTTATCCTTGAATTATAGGTGACCAAAGGGTGTGAGCTGGTTTCATGTCAGTCTGGAGTTAAAAGTGATTGAATTCTACCTTTAATCTTGGTAAATGTTTTCCCTATATTTAACAAAGCTAATCTGGCTTTATAAGACGAATTTCCTCCAATACAGAAATTGAAATTTTTATTGCCCAAGGCTGTGGTTGATGCAAAAGACAGTTTTGTTATTGATTTTGAATGACGAACCAAAAAGGTCTGCAGGATATAATAATAGTATCCAGAACCAAGCAGTATATCGAGGAGAGTGATCCTGGAAGACGCATCTAGAATTATGACATGTTTCTATGCAGAAATGAAAAATTTTACTGCAATTCATGCTGTCACATTTTCAGGACTTCATTTAAAACATGAAGTGTTTGAAAATGCTGAAGTTGTGGACATAGCTTTGTGAGAAACTGCAAAGTTTTCATCATCGGAATACTTTGTATCTAGATTCCCTCTCCTGAAAGCAATCAAAGTTCCAGATTTAGAAAATTTTATTGACTTAGAAGCAGCATTTTTGAATTATAAAACAATTGAAGAAGAATGGCATTTGATACCACAACTGAAGGCGGCAAAAGGGAGTATTAAATACAAAGTGTTTCCTGTACTTAGGAATTTGTCTAATCCATGCAGCAGTGCTGACAGTGAGCACATATTTAGCAAGTTGAGAAAGAATAAGATTTGAGACTAAATTTGTCAGGAAAGGTAATTTACCCTCTGTAACAATATTGAAGGTCTCAGTGAATGTAGAAGGACAGTCTGCCAGGAACATTACCAAAAACAAAAGCCTCAAGAAAGCCAAAAGTGCAACTTGCACATATTTGAGAAACTAAAAGGTGAGAAGTGATGGAATCTTTATCATTTAGATGTCATTATCTTCCCTGAAAAGTTCCTATTTTTTATTACCTAAATTCCTGTTACACTTGCATTAGGAATGCCATCTTTGGTGGGAATGGGGGCTGCAGACCTTCTCTTCTTTGTATTTTTCATTTCTAAAAGTTGGAACAGAAGCCAACAAGCCAAGGAGTGCTCATCCTCCTTGAAGGCTCATGCTGGGTGTCTGAATTTGTGTGGATGTAACCAGATAAGATGGGAGAGGTAAGTAGGAAGTTTGAGGAGGGGAACCTGATATTCTAATTCTGAATATAACAAAACTAAAAGGAATGGGGAAGAATGTCTCACGGATAAAGTCAGAGGCTACTGTGAGGGCAAGAGCTTAGTTAGGGGTAGCACTGCTGGTTGAAGAGTTGTGGAAATGTGTGAAAGAATATAAGGAAGTGAGACCCAGACTGATATAGGCAGTAATGATAGTAGATTACAGGTGGGTGATTGTTGGTGCTTAAGCACCTGGAAGTGAGACAACTAAGGAAGAAAGGAGAGTGCTTTGGGTGGTTCTGACAGTGTCAACAGTTTTGATGCAAGAGATCTAATATTGGAAATGGGTAATTGTGGTCATGCTGTACCTGCTGTTGTAAATAAAAATGAACAGCTTGTAGAGCTGTTTGCTGAAAAGGTTCTGTTGATGGGGAATACCTGATTTAAAAGGACATAGTGATGGTAGCAAAGTTGTGACAAAAACAGTGAGAGAGGGTGAAACTAGTGGTGGCAGGAGTACCAAAATGAAGATAGTATTAGAGGGGATGGCATAGGGGGAGGTGGCAAAAGGGATGAGAGAGAGAGATTGGCTGGCAAGACAGTGGTTTTAGTAGTGACAAAAAGGTTGGTAGCAGCAATGGATGAGGTGGTACCATAGGTGATCCTATAGGTATCAGAGGAAAAATGAGGATGGAAGAAATGGTGGCACAGGTGGTTGCCGAGATAACCTCAAAATCCAGAGGGACCTGCCCTACCCATTGAGAAACATGACAGGTCTTAATGAAATCCATACAGTATAAGTGAGGCTATTGTGGAAACTAAATTATGTATGGCAGTGACTTTAATCTTTGCCCTCAAAATTCCAAGGGAGCTTCCTAGGTGCAAAGGAAATACAAATGCTTCTTCATAATGAAATCCACCCTGCAGAACTGGATACTGTAGTGCAGCTAAATTATATAGAAGTCTGGCACAAGGATTGAAATCTGCATTGATGATTTATTGCATGAAAATCAACTGAAAACCCAAAACCAATAACACTGTGTTTCTCCAAGTCACTGCAATGTAAAATATATGTCACGATGACCAATGATTGGCTAGTTGCTGAAGTGCATATCAGTATTCATCAGGATATGAAGTTAAACAACTATGCAACAAACAGTTGTCGTGAACTGAATTTGAGCAGTCATAGAAGCATGAAATCTTCGGGTGTTCAACTTTTTGGTAATGCGCTTGACCCATTCACTGCTGTTGAGATGCAAATTTCCAAGTATTTCTATTTTCTATTCTATGGATAGGAAAAATATAACTCAAATTATCTGCTTCTGCCTTGAGGTGAAATATATGGCCATAAATGCTTGTAGTGGTTTCTCATGCATTGTCACCAGACACTACAGCCTAGATTTTTTTTTTCAGACTTTGGTTGGTCTTATATAAAGGTGGCAAGGAGACCTATGCAAGATCAGCTTCATATTATGTAATGATTTGTAAAGCTGTGACTCTCGTACAAGATAGCAGATATTAGTGAGAATAACACATCTCTTCGTATGTCCAACAGTATTCCTGGAGTACCTATGCCTGGCAGAGGAACAGCATAAGTAAAAGGGTATGTAGCATACATTGTATTTAGAAAATTGTATTTTAGTTCATCATAATAACAAACCTATGGAGATAATTGAATATATGAGAACATCCTGCACTGTTGAAGTGAAAATGTTAAGTGCTGATCTACGTGCAACTGCATTAGAAGCTGCATAAATATCCAACAAACAATGGTTGAGACAGACTCATACCCAAAGCTGAATCAAAGTATGGCTGAAACTCAACCTAAAAGTTAACCAGTCACTGAGACACAAACCATAGGTCAGGACGACCTACGTTAAGTGGGATGCTGAAGCACTCTTCAATGTGCAGCTCTATGTGAAGTTAAATTATTATACATAAAATAGTGGCCAAGATATACTTGGACATAAAACTATATCAAGGTGTGGCTAAACTCAAAAACTGAAAATTACCCAGGGCCATTGAGGCAGGAAACATACATTTGGATGACTTGCTTTTGTTAGAATGTTCAAGTACTCATCAATAAGCATCTGCATATGCCATGACATGACAGAACATCAGACAGTGGCACTGATAAATTTGGACCAAACACGTAGCCAAGGTTTGGATGCCTTGTTGGAGATAGACACAGACATAGTTCTACACTTTACAGGGGCAAAATTAAGAATGCAAACAAACATGTCATTGGGATGAGGAATTTAACAAAATGCTTTAAACCATTCAAATGTGCATTTAAAAATTAGAAATTTATTGCAAAAAAATAGATCTCGTTCATGATTTTTAATAACGTGAATGATATGCTTAGAACAAAGGATGCTATCAATATTGGTGAAAGATATAGCAGGAGAAATAAATATATCACCTATATCAACATACAAGGTGCTTACATAAGACCAACATTGTGCTCATCTGCATCATACATAGCAAATACATCACCAAGCATTTCTGTTGGCACCTCTGACTTTCTGAGCTGCAATGAGTAGCATGCTTCCTCTACCTTGTGTAAGCTGGACCTAAACACCACCATCTTGTGATAAAGTTCCTTTACTGGAATGTAACCCAGAGACAAGAATCCTCCATGCATTTTCTTGAGTACATCACAAATTTTATAGCACATTTCAAAGTCTCCTGTACTAACACACTTGATACAGAAGCGCATTAGCTCTCCAGTAAGGTCAGCAATACCAAGGATATATTCCTTGGGCTGCACAAGAACACTGATGGGCACTACATCAGTCTGATCTCCCTGGCCACCGAAGGTTACTCTTCCCTGAATCTCATCATGGCTTATAATGGATTCGGTCTTCAAGAAGTAATGGAATGAAAGGGCTTCTATGTATTCCTGGATACCTATAAATATAGACAAAATATTCAATATGGATTTATGATACCTGAAAATAAATTATACATTCCAATTCTACGTCTTGCTTTCTTTATTCCTCAGAGTTTATTTTGATTATACTTTTAAGTGAATTTGGCATCCTAAATTACTTAACCATTGCAAAGAACTTATGTATTGGAACAATATTGGGCAGTGAGACTTCCTCAGGGGAATTTTATTCTTTTTCTCTTGGCAACATGCAAGGCTTAGAATTGGGTAATCTTGTCAGCCAAATGCATTCCCATAAGATTGAACCTTTGTTTTCATCTGATTCCTATGTAAACGGATCGAGATAACAGAAGGAAAAATGGTAATGTTTACTTTTATGGTGTTGCTTTATAAATATTTTCACATGTTAACCAACTGTATGCTACAAATAAGAAATTTGTGGAGGTAAAATAACTTCCAGTCTTGTAATCCATATGTAAACCCAACAAGTTGGGTGGGCTGTAAAGATGAGAAAAAGTTGAATGCAACTGTGACAGACAACCCCAAAATTTTGCTATGCTAGGGAAAGTCAGTTTTCATTTGATTTGGTATAAGCAAAAATGGACCAAAGTTTCTTGAATGATATAAGTGGAGAGAAGGCTGTGAAAGAATTCATAATTTTGGAGTCACTGCATGGGGTTAGGAAAATGTCTTGTGAATGGTAATTCATGAAATTCATTTTAAACATTTCAAATCACCTGACATTATAGATATATATATATTGTGGTCCACTGGTTTCACCTTTAATCACAATGATATAAAATTTTGTTACACAAAGATGTCTCGGTAAAATGATGGTGATTTTCTTTTTATAAGAAATACTTAACAATAATGCATGGTAATGTTGAGCAATAAACCTAAGTAATTCAAGGGACACATTTTCAAAGATAATGTAAACGACAAAAGCTGTTCTTTACGAAGATAAGTGGCATACAAAAATTAACCAGAATTCCTGTATCAGCTGTATTTTATTGTCACCAAATAAAACCAAAATGAATACATAATTCACTGAACAATAAAAACTCTTTGAGAGTTGTACAAGAATGCTCCTGTGGTACTTTGATTTATAGCCATGGATCATTGGTGGAATAAAATTATACAAAATAGGAACTTTTCAGCTGACTCTTGCTGGACTTGGGTCTTATTTTTGTTGGTCTAGGTTTGAAGTACTGTATTGTATGTTTGGAGGTCAGAGTGGTGTGGGAAGTGAGAATTTTATTGTAAAATCACTAGACTTGGGTGTTCCTGGTTTTGTAATTCAAAACCTTAAGGAAGGAGTCCCTGTTTGCTATGTGCTTTTCGGTGACAATGTTGGTAATAGTGTTGTTTGCAGTATGAATTTGTTTTATGGTTTTTACTGAAGGTGAGAGGTAGTGTTTTTTGATCTACCTAATCAGACATTACACTGAAATCCAATACTATTATCAAGCCATGAATATTCAATAACCATATATAATATGTACAACAAAATGCTATGTTCTTACCGCCAGTATAAGCATTAACAAACTGGTGAGGATCTTCATCTCTAAGTTCCATTGCAATGTGTTTCAACAACGTCTGCTGAACATCTCTCAGTTCATTTGCAGCAGAACAAAGTAAGTTTCCCTTTTCTTCTTCATCAAGCCTGAAAATTAATGTTAGTAATTAATCATAAGAAAATGAAAATCTACCAACACAAACTAAGTGAACAGGTAAGTACCTGTAAAAGTGAAGAGGAAAAACCATGCATTTTACGGTTGTCTGAAAAAAAAGTTCCATCTTATACACTCTTCTGAAGGATGTAGGAGTGAGTTTTCAAGTCAATCACTTTATTAGAAATAAACAAATATTGGAGTGGTGTGGATTTGAAACTCATGAAGCAAAAAGGTGCTGTAATCAATTTTTTTGGGTCAAACATAACACATAAAGAGGTCCCTGTGTCTGAGGAAACAGCTGTTCATCTGAGACACCCATAGGTATACAATTCAGGTACAATACAGTACAATGAAACAAGTTTTAAGTAACATTTACAGTTGTACATGCATGACTGGCAACTCCTTTTCCCCCTAACTGTACAGGTTGTCCGTGAAAATGTTGATAATTTTGAACACCCTCTAACACTGTTGATCAACAGGTGTCGGTGCATGAGGAGGGGAAACTGAACTAAGCTAACCCTGCTCAAAGGAAAGCTTTCCTGCACAGTAGGACAAGTCACTATAAAAGAATGTAAGTACCATCAAACACAACTATCAAAAATTTACCCTGGAATTCTTTGTAATGTGAAGATAACTCTCTTGCTGCGAACAGTCACATCTCTGCTGGTCTTGTATATTCTCTCATATTTGTCATTCTTCTCGTCCAATGCCTTAGAGTATTCCCGGAAAAGTGTCATAAGTGGAGTGTCCTGGCTAGTGTCGGGTGGTTCCTTTACATTTCGCCGTCCTTGTTCATTAATTGTCAGTCGTAAATCAGTCATGGCTACTGATGATGATGGTGAAAATATTAATCTGTTATCACTGCATACTACTGGTATTGTTACAGCTAACTTTCATCAACAGCTTTATTTATATTAATTTTTTTTTAGCAAGTCACACTGCTCATTTTCAAGTCTCCAACATTTACACATAGTAACAAACAATCTCCAAATTGGAAAATTGAATATATATAAAAGAAACCAAGAGGCAGAGCCATATTTAGACCTGTGATGGACCCAAGGCAAATGACATCAGGGTGTGTGGGCTCAATCATTATTCAGTAAGGGCCTCTGTGCATCTCTGTGCATTAATGTTATGTTTCTGAGAGGACCAAGGGCAGCAGTCTGAAGGCCACATGTGGCTTTCAAGTTGGGAATCCCTATGAACTACAGACTGTACAATTTAAAAATTTTTTCTATGAAGAAAAGCTCACAAATAACAATGACTGATTATCAGGCTTTTTTTTTTACAGCACTGCACATGTAATGTTGGCAATTTTATGTAGACGAGTTACTAGCCATAATATTTGTGTGATGATTTGAATGAAGACCACTGTGACACATTAGCTCTGACAAAAACCTGATTTTTTCCTTAAATGTCTGCTTTATAGCATTATAAAGTAAGTTATAATATTAAGGAACATAATTTATATTACAGGGGTTCCTAAAGTGTGGGGATGTCAAGGAATCTGCCTCCCTTTACCTCTTTCTTAACATGGCCCTGCCCAAATGGTATGTTTATTATATAAAACTATGTAGTATTTAGACACTTGGATGATCAGTACATAAAATATGCTATGTAGTTATAATTTCAAGTTTCTAATCTATTATACAACTAAGTTCCAATAATTTTTTGTCTTTATACATGAAATATTAGGATCAAACTTTTATTTCACTTGTACTTTTTTGAATGGTACAGACAGATTCCAAAATTATGAATGTAATGTGCAAAATCTACAAAGTCAGCAATAAACAAAGATAATACCACACCAACTAATGTAAATTCCATACAGAACCAATAATATATGGGAGAAATGTTCTGACTCACAGAAATGGATCTTTTCTCTGTCCACAACCTGGTAAACTTTAATGCTTTCAAAACCCAATTTTTGCCCATCTCTCTTTCTCTAAAACCACACAACTTTTCATCTCTTTTGACAGACCTGTGCTTCAGCCAGTTAACATTGCTCTGCGATTGAGCACACAATCATACTCTGTCCTTTAAAGACTAATTCTGAATTTTTATTTATTCATTGCTTCCACTACTTTTAAAAAACATTTCGTTTCCCAATTTCTCCAGTTTGAGAAAAAAAAAAATTTTTTCATACATTCTCTTTGTCCAAAAGTGAGGAACTATTACAGTATTATGATGATTACACCAACATTCTTTGGCAAAACAATCATATTTCCCATTGCATCTTCAACACTGGAAGTGAGAAGGACAATGCATATGCCAGCATGTTTTAGATAAAAGGAGAGGCAACATAATATAGTTTGATACAATAACTGATATTCGGCAAATACCATGGTACAGAGATAACTCTGCACTCACCAAACCCATGAGGTAAGTTCAAGCCTGCAGCCACGACAGGTTGGTGGGATGCTATTCACTACAGTGTTTGTGTAGCCAGTCACTCTTATGTCAGGACTCCAGTCTATGCAAACCCCGACTCTGACTGAAGAGTTTGTTGGAGTGGATGTGATGCTGCAGTTCAACATCCTGTTTTAGAAGATTTCTATTGTTATCTTTGTCTCTATAAGAATAACTCATGAATACACCCACAGGGAGAAGCTCACTATAAATGAATTATATATATGACCGAGTAGGAAAAGGAGTTTAAGTGCAAATAGTACACATGTGAGGCAGAAGTAATTAAGAACTCAGTTCCCATTAGTTATTTTGGAGACCTATTGTTTTCAAAGTAAATTTTTTTTAATATGATATATAACATTGGGTTGCATTAGATACTTAAATGAATATGTGTGCAATATACCATAAATTCACTACTGAAAGATAAAGAATAAAACCATACAAGAAAATGTCCAAAAAGGATTCAAGATACTAAGGAAGGAATTGGTGAGGTTGTATTGGAAAACTGGGAAGAGAGCTGCCCATACACCATCAAAAGTGAGTCCAATCCTATGAATAACTATTTTAAGTACTTTTCGAGCACTAGATTTCTCAAAGGTCAGTTATTTCTACAAATACAGAATAAGATAAATTTATACAGAAGTGAGCAAAAGTAAGCTTCTTATATGTGAATAATCTTAGAGGCAACTGACGGATTGTGGTGGTTATTTCGCGAGACAAAGCTTAACATGTGCAAGGAAAGTGTGATGACAGGATGATTTTATTTGAAGCGAGAATTTCTTTGGTAAAACTATAATATTTCATCAAATGACAATAACATATCCTTCCCGGTGGCGACTTTACACTCGAGGTACAACTTCAGAGGACGAGTCTATAAGCACTCAAGTCATATATCACAACACAAAAAAACAAGGGCATCAGATTACAATCAAAATTCAGCACTGGTAAAAAATATATATATATTTGTAGATTCTAAGATATGACCGACTTCCCATACGATTACTATTAACACAACGGAAACAAATGATTGCCAGTCCTTGTTAATAGGCATGCCAAGCTTTGGTGATGTATTACCTACTATCCTTCCTAACTGAGTTTGTGATATAATTAGCAAGCTAAAAGCCCATCGAACCTGATATCCCCAACCGTATTGTTTACGTACACGTTTGTTTACATTGATCAGGGGTAACATTTTTTCAATATTTTTCGCGACTAGAAAAATTTATTTATATTCTAAAGTGTTTTAAATATCATTTGGTACATTTAGTGTTCGTATTATTCATTTTGTATATTGTGCTTAGTTCTTATGTAGCAAAAATGTATTGGACTAAATATTAAAAGATGACTGACCGTTCTCAGTGTTCTCTTATGGGTCTCGAACATAATTATCATATAACATTGCCATTTCGAAATTTATGCACTTCAGTTGTTGATATTGTCTCTGAATTCAATAATTCATATTTACAACATTTGAACTTGTAGTGTCATGGGATATCATTAGATCAGAAGTAAAGGTTTACACTCTGTCTTCCCTTGAATTATATATATCTATATAAATAAAAATAAAATGTACTGAATCTTATATTTTTTCAGGTATTGTGAACAGCGGTTGGTTTATAAGGCCTGCAAGCCATGCTTCTCTCGTATGGGGTAAGGCAAACCAGACTCACAGGTGACTAAAACCAGGGACCAAATTGTCCTTAACAAGTAACAAAATGTCACAAATTTACACGTTTTTTTATGAGGTTGAATTAGGCTGTTTCCTAAACTCGCACACAAAATGCGAGAATAGGAAACAAAACATTTGTTATTCAATCACAAACAATAGGGTGCTATACTTCTATATATCTTCCATAAATAGTTTAGTTCTTTTTGTAAAAGTCTCATATCTTCTCGCAAAAATTTAAGGCAAATTATGGAGTTCTTAAATGAGGTCGGACTCAGGGTCTGGTCGTGTTCAGAATGGCGTGGTCTATGGTCGACTTATCGTGTGGACATCGACCAAGTCTGCCATTTAAATCCTCGTTCTGCTTAGCTGTCGATCATGACGGTCGCCTCGAGAATATTCAAGTTATCCTGTCCCAAATCTGAGTTACGCCTTGATATCACACTCCAATGTGGCCAGTCCTTTAGGTAATTCTTTCCACCAATTGTTTTACTCGGGGAATGTAATTGTATTATAATGAGATGCAAAAATTATGTGTAGTGTCTGAATTTAACATTTTAGGTGTTTTATTGCTGTGTCTCGACATCTTTTCCTATTCAAGGTGGGGGACTGTAGGCTAAGACATACATTAATGCCTGTGGTTACAGCAATGACAGATATTTTGCAGTGGTGGAATGTATTCAACTGGTTAATGGCAGACAACCAAGTACAATAGACTTGTTATATTGCCGGTAAAGCTCGAGTCTTGCTATTTTACCAACACTTGATTGATAGACTTTTCCAGTGGAAGGTCAGGTTCTGGAAATATGAACAGTGGTGCAAGTATTTCTAATGAACGAGATCATTTGTAATTTGACAAAAGTCTTAAGGGTCGACCATGGGGGG
>JAUTXX010348055.1:0-13458 GCA_032273605.1 Panulirus laevicauda | reverse complement strand
CACACTCCTGCCACAGACCAAACTTCATTATTAACCAGTCACTCTCCTCTCTTCCTACTCATACACATGCCTATATATATTATTTATATCTGTGGTGTGTGTTCCAAACTGGAACTTCCTTGAGAAGATGGCCACGGCAATAGAGTCTCTGTAACTAGTGAACTCCAATGCTGTTTCTTAGCCTTTAGTGCCTCACCCTTAACAGGCCACTGGCAGAGGGTAATTCTTGTCCATTGTTGCAGTGGCTTATGATTATTATCTAGCAGTTAATAAGCTTTAGTTTTCTGTGTGTGAGAAGAACTTGGAATTCATCATCATTCCTGATCTATCACCAAAGTTTTGCAGTAGGAGAATAGCTAAGGAGATGAACTGTCTACTTGCAGGTACTAGAATAGCTTTCAAGTTTGTGTATGAGGCAGTGTTTAGCAGTCTGCTCTTATCCAGCATAAGGACAAAATTAAAATTTGCTTCTCAAGTTTGGTCACCTTACCTGAAGAGGCACAAAGACCTATTAGGGAACATCTAAAGGAAGTTAAGAAGAATGGCCCCAGAATTAAGAAGTTCGAATTACAGAGGAAAGTTAGCCGTAAATGTGTCCACCCTGGAAGAGAGAAAAGTGAAGGGTGACCCAATTACAGTCTTTACATTTTTAAACCAGACTGATGATGTAGCTGAAGAACAGTTCTCTCAAAGATGTAGTAGTAGGACAACTAGAAGAGGGCATAACATGAAATTGAGCAAGAAGCTTATTAAAATGATAGTAAAGAATTACTTTTCTAGCATAAGTGGTGGGCGAATGGAAAAAAATGACTAAGAACATGTTTATCTCTGATAGCTTATTTGGATTTAAAAATATGTATGACAGTAAAGAATAATGTTCAATAGATTGGGCCATATGAGTGTAAAACTTCCTTCCATTCATTACAAATAAGTAATTACAGGTTTAAGAAAACTGCTTTATAGATCATCTGACAGACCTTAGAGTTAAACAAGTAGACAGTCAGTCTAAACTTAGTCTAAACTTAAGAGATACTAACCAACACACCCCACAGTGAGGAAGGTTTTAGTTTTGATGATTTATACACCAACCTGGCAGTTTGACCTGATGCCTTTAAGCATAGCCCCACATGTTTTTTCAAGATCTAATATCTTCTGAAGTGATAATTTGGGCTTACCGCAGCAACTTTATGTTGATTTACTTTTCAGGGATATGCTGGAAAAGATCCTTAAGACCTGAACAGCTTTCAGAAGCCAGCTTTATGATTATTATTATCATCCTGGACAGGTCCTTCATAATTCCCGATCAAAACTTTTCATGGCTACAAAAAGACTGGATTTAGTAATGGTGGTAGCCCCAAGTAGGCCCTTAGTGCCAGAAACATATTAAGCTATGCCACACATCTTGGATTATGTCACAGATCTTGTAGACCACCTCAATATTTTACAGGACCCCAACTGCAGACTCTTGGTTTCTAAAATACAGATTTGAGCTGCCTCTATCTCTTCTTTACACAAAGGTTTGGAGGACACCTAAGAGATGAGCATTTACATATCATTTTTCTTCTATGCAAGACAGTACAGTGCCAATCAGTCTATAAAGCTTGTGAGTCCTTTGAAGTGTATAGTGTCTCAGATGTGCATACTTATATGTAATGTACAGGGAGGAAGTTTTGCACTAGTGGGGCCCAGTCTCTTGAACATTCTCTATTATCTTGCAGCTTCTCATATAAATGTATGCTGTATCCACTGTGTCCACAGTCATTCTTTTCTGTTAGTTCACCACTCTTATACTTTAAAATTATATATTACATCCATTTTAATAAGTTTCATACATAATTTCATGTTATGTCCTCTAGTTGCTCTGTCCCTATGTCTCTCGGAGAATTATTCAGTCCACATCATGGATCTCTTTTGAAAACTCTAAGGTTAAGGTTGATTAGGCCATCCCTCACTCTTCTGTTCTCCAAGTTGGGTAAATTTAAGCCTTGAGCCTTTCCATGTAACTTTGTTCTCTTAATTCTGATACCATCTTTGGACCTCTTCTATGAGCTCTTTTTGCTTCTTTAGTTAGCCTAACCTAAGAAGCATTTTCTAGCATTGGCCTTATGTAGAATATGAATAGTTTACTAAGTATTACCTTATTCATAGACTTGAAAGGTATTCAGATATTTGCCAGTAGACAGTTTGTCTCCTTAATTTTTCTCTTAATGTGGGACTCTGGTGACAGGTTAGGGACAAAGTCAACTCCCAAATTCATCTAACACAGCATCTTGAAGCTTATTTCCTGCTAGATGATAATGATCTTGAGATTGTCTTTTGATTTGTCCAATCCTCATTACTATAGATTTGCTCTTGTTGAATTTCATGAACCGTGTTTTTGTCTTCTGACTGTATTCTCTCCTTTTATCCCTCTCTTCCATAGATTTGTCATGTATGATGAATATCACACTGATTCCACTATTTCTTCAAAATTCTTAGCTTTTCTAAGTTCTTCCTGGTTTGGGCTCCAATCAAACATAGCCCTAATTGTTTATCCCCGTACATTTTGGTTCCAACCTCTAATTCTCCTCCTTTCCTTTATTGCAGAAACCATATCTAGCAGTCCCATATCCTCTGGCAGTCTTTTCATACGTATTTCATCCTTTTATCCCCTTTCTTCCTGATCTAGTGTATGACCTTCCTAACCAAAAATAATTAATGACTTATGTCTATCAACCACTTGCTTTACCAATCTATCCAGTGTTGGCATAACCCACTTTTCAGCTAGATTCCTCATTGTAGAAGTGTCATCCTCTGTCTCTATGATTTTTTGTGTAATCTTTCATCTACCTAGCGAGCAGTGGCCCTATATGTTATGTACTGTTCGAAACCTTCCTTCAACTAGCTCATATATATTCATTGATTGCTTCCTGTCTAACAGTGCATCTTATTCTTTTGACTGTTTTTCCTAGTTTTCTTTATACCTCTGTATGTGTCACCCTGGGCCTATGTTCCCCTCCATCAATCTTCATGTTGTGCATTTGTTGATCTACTGCTAAAGTTTCTTCTAAACTTCCTTACTCTCTACAATCATCTGTGTGTGTGTTTGTGTGTATGTGTGTGTGTTTGTGTGTATGTGTGTGTGTGAGTGTGTGTGTGTGTGTGTGTGTGTGTGTGTGTGTGTGTGTGTGTGTGTTGGTCCCTTTCTTAACTGAACAGCTATCAGTATTGATTCAATAGATTCTGTATGTGCTTTTGTATTTTCCTCTCTCTGAATGGCTTCTGATATCCCTCCTGCAATTTCCTGCTCAATATTATCTTCAATAGATTTTGGATGTGTTTTAGTTCTTTCCTTTAACTGAAGTGCATCCAGTACATTCTGAGAAGACACATTAGACTCTGCTTTTTTAGTGGCTTCATCATCTTTCCTCTGAGTTTATATTTCTTAATCCCCTCCACTAAGCTCTACTTTTGTTCTTCTTTAGTTTTATGACTCACATCTTGATCCTTGAAATCCTTGCTTAGTTTTTAACTCTGGCTCAAATTGTTTTACCCTCTGGCCTTGCTTCTTAACAAGTTCCCTTAACATACCCAAACTTTTGCTCTCAGGTGTTTTCTATTTAAGTCTTCTCTTGGCAGATCTGATTTTGACTGACTGGTTTTGGTATGTTCCTGTACCTGAGTCCATCTAGCCATTCCTGACTGAGTCAGTGCTAGATGTCTTAGATTATCCCCCAAAGTAATGCTAGTAACAGTAATGGAGCTTACTAGAGCAGATAATGCTAGAAACAAGAGGAAAATTTAAGATTTTTAACTGCTCCCTTTCGATTATATGAAAAATTAGAATTTTACTCCCCTTTGGCAAACAGCTCTTTTATACATTAACTTATAGCACTTGTTCACTTTACATTGTTATCCACTCACTCTCTTACAGAGAGAGAAGAATAAAAGAAAGATATTGATTCACTGAAGCTGGCAACATTTTTTCATATATAAACTCACAAAAGTTGGGATGTTCAAATTGAATATCTAGTTGACATACCACTCTGGGCTTTTTCATATCCTACTCTTCCCTAACTTGTACATAGTAGGATTAGGCTTAATGAGATGTAGACCCTCCAAAATCTTGAAAGAAAGAGGAATCTATTCCTTGAACTCTTCTTTGCTGCTTGTACTGTAGTGTAGTGTTTGGAGCTCTTCTGTTGCCTTTCATATTACATGAATAGAGGTAGTAGTACTATTTCTTCATATATGAATACCCCAAAAGAACCTTTATCTCTGAGTATTTGGTATTAATCTTG
Organism: Panulirus laevicauda; assembly: GCA_032273605.1. Lineage (NCBI taxonomy): Eukaryota > Metazoa > Arthropoda > Malacostraca > Decapoda > Palinuridae > Panulirus > Panulirus laevicauda. The sequence continues at coordinate 9,178 of JAUTXX010348055.1, read as the reverse complement.
TAGACCATGTTTGTCATAAGATTATCCAATTTTGTTTTTCTGAAGTGACCAGTTGCCTTTCCTATCAACCCAAAGGGGAGCCTTGTAGAGTTTTCTAACATCTTTTAAGAACTTTTTCCTTATAGCCCAAGTTATAGGAGGAAAGTTATTGATTTAAGTGTTACATCCAGACTCAAGACTTTTTTCTCTTTGATGACAGCTTCTCATGGGTTAACGTCACAAAATCCATAAATTCTTGACTAAGAATGAAACTGTTTAATGTAGAAATAAACGTTTTGTCTTGATCTTATGAAAGATATCACCAAAAGATCTTTATGTCTGATGCCTTGAAGGCTTTTGAATATATTCAGACTTTATCTTGAGAACATTATTTGTGCAACCTGGAACCTTGAAACCCCTTTTGTTGAGGAATATCTCCATGTGGATTGAGAAACTCACCTTATAGGCTCTGCCTGGGCATTATGGTAGAGCGCATAGTGTGAGAAAGATAGCCTCTGCCTTAGAACAATTTCATTGAAAAGAGAAAAACAACAAAGCCTTTGGCATACATCTTCCACCATCATTAAATATTACTTAAGCTTAGAAATTTTGGATCTTCCATGTATGGCTCAAGGGATTGCTTCTTCAAGAGAGACAGATTCTAGTGTGCCTTTAGTTCATCATGAAAGGTACTTATATTACCTTTCTGTACTTATACAAAAAGCTTTTCTCTAAACCCATATTCCTTCTGTGGGTATACTGTTATGTTTAAGGACAAACTGTAGGGGAGAGAAATGAAGATTTTGAAAACTGCAAAACCATTTTCTCTCTGAAATGATGTGCCATGAGTATTATTATATTGATCATTACTCTTCCCTGCCTTTCCCTCTACTCTTTTTGAAAATCATTTCTTTACACCAACCCTGACTACTTTTAGGTCGACATCCATGTCCTGAGAATTACCAAGCTTTCAGCTGTTGGGAGCCATTGGGCTAATATCATCATCTATGTGTTAGTCTCATATTGACCAAGGGAAGGCCTTGGCTACTACTGCATCTAGTTGAGAGAATAGTGATGGATGGTGATAGTCTTTGTTTCCCGTTAGAAGGATGGAGGGTTAGGAGATCATACCCTGATATTCCTAGAAAATCTCATGTTGATAGGACATTGTTTTAGGGAGATTTTCAATTTCCATGACCTACATTTTATCTCGTAAAGGATGCCAGTGAACAATAATTTTTTTTCATTCCTGACCTTTCCCTGTTTACTCTTGTGTGCAGGAATTGATTGCTCGTTGATGTGTGCAAAACTGAGATATGAGCACATGATACAGGTATATTCTTTAAGAGGAGACTGGTGAGTAGTGGTTCACATTAAGCAATCCTGTCATTAGGAACAGATGAGAGAATTACCCACAGGTTATTATTGGGATTTGACAGAAGAGAGCAGAGTATATTGTTTACCTTGCTCAGTGACCTCTGTTTAAGGGAGAAATAGCTTCTTTCCTGTTCAGAACTTTCTTCTCATTAAAAACCCAGTAGCAGATAACTTTTTTGAGTTAGTGTCAAGTTTAGATAACCTTAGGTATTACAGATGAATTATTAATTATCATTGATTTGTGGGTATTCTTGGATTTCATTTTCATTAGCGAGCTTTGTATTTTGATGTTAATGATGTATTTGGTAGATTTATTTTTGATTTTATTAATTAGAATAAAAAATTTAGTATTTTTGTTCAGATTCAGACTGTTAAAGTATTATTAACTCTAAGTTTTGGTTTCTTCAGAAAGTTTTGTTATAATGTTACCCATATATCTATTGAGAATCTAGTTTTTTTAAATTTCTACAATAGACTAATTGGGAAAAAAATTGCAGGTTTTGTGTTCATGTTAAAAGAGACAATTTTCCTGTTGATGCCTCTGCTCCATCTCCAACATCAAGTTCTCATGTGTTATCTCGCCATAATGAATGGGTAAGTAAGTACTTACAGTTTAAAACTAGTGTAATTCCTTAGTCTGCTTTCATCTTCAGTCAACCTTTATTTGACTGCATCCCCTCTCTGTTTAACCCTTATGCGGAGAAAGTCTACGTGATCCATCCCCACATGTGTAAAATAATATCATTACAGACTGTCTTAATGAAAATACAGAAAAGAGTCATGCACTTTCCTCTCTGTTAGTTTGGGAGGGTTATGAATGGACAGGGGAGGGCCTATTTTTGTGACATGGATGCTCCTTATCAATATAAGTACAATATATGATTTTTTATGGTTTTTTCAGGCTTGATTGCATTCTATGTACATCTCATCACTTAAATGGTTTATGATTTTGAGACATGATATCACTCTATACTTAATCTTACTGCCGTGCATAATTCATATTTTTCTGTTATGCGCATTATACAGATAGGTTGGGATATAACACAAGGTAGGTGCCAAGAAAGATCATGGTGTATCATGATATCTGTTTCCTTAGAAATGAGGGTCAGGAACTGTTGGCTCAAAAAAAATTATGATAATACTCAAAATATGAATCGTGGAAATAATGTACCAAATACAGGGATAACCCTTTGGAAGCTGTTCCATTCTAAGCTGATTTGCTATGGAGCTCTTGGTTTTTTTTTTTGTAATTCTGTAATGTGAAAAACTGTAAATTCACATGAAATGGTCACATCTACCCTTTTTTTTTATGTTTGCTCAGTCAGTAATGAGTGGCATATGTAGAGCTCTTTGGTTCATTCAGCACTTAGCTTCTTGTACTTTTTCAGTTTAAGCATGTGCATGAATTCTTGATGTCTGATTCACATCATTCATCATTTTAAAGAACATTTGTGGCAAGTGAAAGTGCTGGAAGTACACCAGAGGTGATGAGAAAAATATCACGTTGCAGATGAAAATGGAAGTATTCATATATAAGAAATAATGCTGTTAGGAATTTTATAGGGATCCCATTGAAAGCAGATTTGTTGAAAGTTTGTTCTCCAGGAATGCATCTTGAGTGTTCAATAAGGTATCCCTGTAATACTCAGAACATTATTTTAACAGTGGAAACAAGATATGGTACATAAAGAAAATGATATCATGGGGCCTGCCTGTCTGTCACACCCTCATCTTCTAGGGAATCTTGGAAAGATTAAGTAAGGTTTTTTCTTATATTCTTTCAGAATATGTGGATGATTATTAGTTCAAGCATTAGGTAAGAACAATTCTCTACAGAGGATTGTGTAGGAAAAATACAAATATGAAATATGATTTATTATCTATCTATCTATATCTTTAATGCTGTTTCAATTAGAACTCCCTCAAAGGGGTGGCCAAGGCAACAGAGCCTCCATAACTAAAGAACTCCAGTGGTTCTTCTTAGCTTCAGCCTTAACAGCCAACTGACAGAGGGCAAGTCTAGTGCAGTGTTTGCAAGTGCTCCTACCTAATGTCTCTAATGACTACTTCCGTCTAATGCTCCTGCCTACTGCTTCTACGCAATGTTTCTTCTAATGCTCCAGCCTAAATATTCCTACCATACAATTTACCATATCATATACCGATGAAACGATGAATGTTATTAACTGAAATGCAATCACTCACATGCCTTGCCTACCTGCATTGCAAACCCAGACTGTGCAGACAAAACCTTTAGTGAACATATGATGAAATCAGCCAAAATTTTCAAGAATAACACTATATTCCATCCAAATTGCCCAAGTTTTGTTCATATGTGCTAGCAGAACAATACTTGATATGAAAAAGGAAGACATTTGTAAGCAAACATAAAATGATTGCTGTGATTTGCCCTTCCATTTTCACCAGATCAGCCTCCCAGACACTGATCATCTATCTGAGTATATCTCTGATGCCAGATCCCTTCAGGAACTCCAATCAAAGGGTTGGCCCCAGCTAAAGAGCCCTCACTTGTCCCTGTCCTTACATACCTCCTATGTATACAATATTCCATGCATTCTCGTGTAATCATCCTCCCTCAGTACTCTTCCACTCTCTTTCCTCACATCACAGGTGGTCTTCCTTTCACACCATCCCCTTTAATCATATTGTATTACATTTTCCTTGTAAACTCCGTCTTGTATTCTTTCCTCATGCCTAAACCAAGTCAAAGTATTATGTTTCACCCACTCTTCCACTCCACAGTTCATTCTCTTTGCATTCCCCTCATTTCTTTCTTCATTCCATCTAGTCATACCACATGCTCCTCTCAAATAGCTCATTTCACAGCCTGGATTCTTAAGCTCTGTAACTCATTCCACTCATTTCATGTCTATGTTTTGGCTGCATAGATCAGGGTCAGGAGGACTGTACTGTCCCTTAATCCTTCCTTCACTTCCATACTTACACCTTTCTCTTCATTATTTTGTTAGGGACCCAATGACTCTTCTATCTTTATTCTGTTAGGGATCCAGTAACTCTTTTACTCTGTACTGTCTCCCTTATCCCTCTTTCCTTATCACCGAACTTACTCAAGGTTGCTCTTAGATACTTAAATTCTGTCAACTCTTCCAATCTCTCTCTCCCCCATACTCTTTAAGACAGTTTAGTACACTATCTTCTCTTATTCTGTAGGGCTTTGCAAAATCTGTATTTTCGCTCTGTTTCCTATCAAAAACCATTACTTTACTTTTACTTGCATATACCTTCAATTGCCTATGCTTACACACATCATGAAACAAATGGTTGGAGAAAGAAGTCTAGGCAGTGATCCCACTTTGCCAAGATTTTGTTGGGTCTACAGGACATTAAGCTCATGTACAAGTAAGTTGTTCAGTTTGAGAGTGCCAAACTTTGTGAGTTTAAATGGGGTGTGGGAGCAGAAGCTTCTCAAGTTCAAATCGAATGAGAGAGTTTTGCCTACCTGAGTGAATCAAGATCTTTTCTTTATTCTATTTGTTTCTTGTAGAGACCTGATTTTCAAGACAGTGACTGTATAGCAGTGTAAAGTGAACATAGTTATTTTTACAAGGAGACTAAATTACTATATCTAGTTGGTTGGTTATCATTAATTAGATGATTATGAACAAAGATCCTGAATTTTCCTTTGCTGGTAAACTCATTCCTGCCCGGTAGGTTTTCTGTCAGATGTTTGCTCTATTTATATGAGAATACATTAGAATTGATAGACATAAAAAGATACCTGGTAATGCAAAGGAAAAAAGCTTGAGGTATGGTAAAAGGTTTTTGCCATATGATTTCCAAGTTAGGACATTCAAGGACATGCACCAGACATGATTACTTGAAATTGGAAAAAAAGAAATACTTATGCCATGCCTTACATACAGAAGTATCTAGCTGAAAAAGACCTACCTCTATATTTAACATTTTGTTTAAAATTTCATTTATATACTCCATTTATGATCCCATGCATAGGGAAGAAACCCTCCCTTTTTGTATTTCAGTTTCTAAAAGAGGGAACAAAGGAAGAATCAAAGCAGGGAGTCCTCATCCTCCTCAAAGGCTCAAGTGAGCTGTCTAAATGTGTGTGGATGTAATCAAGATGAGAAGGGAGGAGAGAAAGGTATTATGATTCAGGAAAGAAAGCTGGATGTTTTGGTTCTGAGGGAAACAAAGCTTAAGGGTAAAGGGGGAGAATGGTTTGGAAATGTCGTAGGAGTAAAGTTGGGGGTTGGTGAGAGGACAAGAGCTAAGGAAGGAGTAGCACTACTCCTGAAGTAGGAGTTGTGGAAGTGTGTGATAAAGTGAATGGAAGTGAATTCTAGATTGATGTGGTAAAACTGATAGTGGATGGCAAGAGATGGGTAATTTTTAGGGCCTATGCACCTATCCTTGAAAAGAAAGAACGTGAGAAGCAAGTGTTTGGGAAGCAGCTGAGTGAGTGTGTAGCAGTTTTGATGTAAAAGACTGGGTACTGATGATGGGTGATTTAAATGCAGAGTTAACTAATGTGGCAGTACATAGGTCATTCAGTGTTGTGAATAGAAGTGATAAGCAGCATGTGGAGTTGTGCTGAAAAAGGACTGGTGATTGGGAATACCTGGTTTGAAAAGGATATAAACGTGTTTACATATGTGAGTTTGAGAGATGGTCAGCAGGCATTTCTGGATTACATACAAATTGATAGGTGTGTAAAAGAAAGACTTTTGAATGTAAGTGGCTGAGAGGGGCAGCTGATGAGATGTCTGATCACTACCTTATGGAGGTGAGTGTGAAGATTTAAAGAGGTTTTTGAAAAAGAGGAGACAGTGCCAGTGAGAAGAGAATGGTGAGAGTAAGTGAGCTTGGGAAAGACACTTGTGTGTAAAAATACCAGCAGAGATTGAGTGTAGAATGGCAAGAGGTGAGAGTAATGAAGCATGAGGATAGGGTTAGGAATAAGAGGTATTTGGGGAAGTAGTGCTGGCATGTGCAAGAGATGCATGTGACATGCAAAAGGTGGAACAGGTTTATTTAGTACACCTGGTAAAATGTATGGAAGGGTATTGATTAAGATGGTGAAGGCATATGCAGAGCATCAAACTGGGGAGGGAGCAGTGTGGTTTCACAGTTGGTAAATGTGTGGATCAGGTGTTTGCTTTAAAGAATGTGAGTGGAAAAACAAATTTACAGTGTGGGAGGAAAGCTACTAGAAGCTGTGAGAAGTTTTTATCAGAGGTGCAAGGCTTTTGTACAAGCAAGACAAGAGTAAAGTGAAAAGTTCCAAATGAAGGTTGGTCTGTGGTAAGTCTCTCTTTTGCATGCCTATCAATTACTACATAATCTTATAATGCTGCTGACCATCTATCCTACTCAAAAATGTAACCCTCTTTTTAAACTAGGTATTGCTGAATCAAGACCTTTTTTCAGTGCTTAACTCCACTATATGTTCACCATTTCCATTCATAACACTGAATACCCCATGCCTTCCAATTATACCATTAACTGCCACATTATTTGACTTTGCATTTAAAATCACCCATCACTCATACCTGATCTCTTACATGAAGACTGCTGGCACATTCTCTCATTTGCTCATGAAATACTTGCCTCACGATCTCTCTTTTATCATGGCCAGGTGTATAAGCACTGTAATCACCCATTTCTTGCCATCTACTTTCAGTTGTACCCACATCAATCCAGAATTTACTTCATTACATTCTATCACATGCTCCCACAACTTCTGCTTCAGGGTTAATGCCACTTCTTCCTCAGCTCTTGTTCTCTAACCAACCCCTGACTTTATTCCAAATACATTTCCAAATCATTCTTCCCATTTACTCATGGGCTTTGTTTCACTTAGAGCCATAACATTCAGGTTTCTTTCCTCAAACATACTACTTATCTCTCCTCTTTTTCACCTTGGTCACATCCACACACATTCAGACACCCCAGCCTAACCCTTCGAAGAGGATGAGTACTCCCTCCTTGGCTCCTTCTTCTGTTCATTCTTTTAGAAGTTGAAATGCGAGAAGGGGGCTCCAGCCATGTAGGGAATACCGAGGTAGAATTAATTCCCCCCTACCCCAGGGATATTATATATATATGATATAATAAGAGGTATAATATTATACAATGTTATATGGTTGCAAGGCATGGGCTATAGATAGAGTTGTGCGGAGGAGGGTGGATGTGCTGGAAATGAGATGTTTGAGGACAATATGTGGTGTGAGGTGGTTTGATGAATATGTACATGTGTATATATGTATATGTCTGTGTATGTATATGTTGGCATGTATATGTGCATGTATGTATATACATGTGTATGTGGGTGGATTGGGCTATTCTTTTGTCTGTTCCCTTGCACTACCTCGCTAATGCGGGAGACAGCAACAAAGTATAATAATGATAATACTAACAAATATTTCTATCCAAACAGAATGAGAGATACACAGCATAAAATTAAACTTCACCTGATAGTACTCTTGAAGGGATTATTAATCCACTCCTCTCTGAGATAAGAGTGCACAGTGTTGCTGTCATGTATGTTTTAATATGTTTTTCTATGTTACATACTGATGGAATGATTATCTTTTCACTTTTATTCCTTCACAAACAAAAGAATTATTATATACATTCTATTGTACCTTATCAATATGATTTATACAGATACAGTCTATATCCATGGCTCACCTAGAACAAAATGTCTGCATATTCATAGGAATCTTCAATCACTGAAATGGTTTGGAGAGGAAGACCAAGAGTGTATATCAGAAATGGAAGGAACAAGAGAAAGGAAGGAGTAAAAGATGCTTTGAGTGATTACGACCTAAATATGCAAGAGGGACATAGGCATGCATGGGACAGAGTGAACTGGAGTGAAGGGGTATACAGGGGATGATGTGCTGTCAATGGGCTGGACCAAAGCACACAAAGCAGTCAGGAAATCACGGAGAAGTCTTTGGTACCTGGTTCACGATAGGGACTCTGGTACTACCTTAATATGCAGGCAATGCCGAACAAGAACTAAAAGAAATCATTATCATCATTACTCTCATTATCATTGTTTTCTGTTATCAACATTGCCATTATTGTCACTGTCGGATGATAATCTTGAAAAAATGAAAGAAAAATACTTACTCTATGTAGTGTCTCACTACTATCTGTAATAGGAGGAAGAAAGGATATGTGTCTTGACCATGCTGGGTTGGGGACTTCCAGAGCATCTTCATCTATGTCCAGATCTATGTTATCTCCTTGAGACTCTTGGATAGTTCCCTGTCGACTCAAATGTTGGAACTTTTCTTGAAATCTAAGACAGGATATACAAAAATAAAGCAGTAAAACATACAGGAACATTTTTTATGATAAACATGAATTATTCATCCACACACTGGTTCACCTCAATCAGCCATGGGAGCTTTTCCACAGATGGAAGAGTCTCTGTTTCTCCTACCAATGATTCTTTTCTCCGACTAGGTGTACACCTATATTTGGAAACAAGTAATTGTCCAGAAAACTAGGCATCTTATGAACTGTAGTCTATTTTCATAAGCATCGCTATCATTCAAAGACTCTAATTTCATTCTATTCAACTATTACCTTTCTCTCCTTTTTCCTTTTCAGTCCTTACACTTGTTCTCTTTCTGTTAATGTCAACCTCACATACCAAAACAATAATCTTCTTTCTTCTAAAAAGGGCTCAGTCAATGAGAAAGGAAAACAAAAACACCACTCTCTTGGGATGACAATAAGGCTAACTCCCAATAACATCCTAAGACTTACATATGATCTCCTGCTAAAGTCTAGATCACCTAGCACAATC
>JAUTXX010347944.1:0-13459 GCA_032273605.1 Panulirus laevicauda | reverse complement strand
GGTGTTCCTGAATTCCTTCTGCTTGATGTTACACTGTTAGTGAAGAGTTACTTCTTGCGAAGCTGAATGAATCATCGTTATATGACTAGAGTCCACCCTGCACCATTTCGTATGCTATGGTTCTGCCCATTAACAGCTTGTCCCGTCCTCCCTCTTCCCCTATATCACGTCGGTCCAGTTCATTCTATCGTATGCTCACCTCTTTCCCTCCTGAATGTTGTGGGCCGACCCTTGGTTCAAGGGAAGTTGATAATGTGTGAAAAAAGGGTGAGAATGAGCAAACTTGTAAAAGTAGCATGTGTTCAAAGGTATCAGGAGAGATTCTAACAGTTGATGGCCTAGGTTGATTATTAATGAGTCTAAGGAAGTACGAGAGGAGTGGACTGTGGACAGATATTTAGGGAAGCAGTGCGTGGAGGTGCAACAGTGCGGTTGAATTGCTTAACATGCGGTGGAAGACGTGAGCATATGAGCATTGGTAATGCGTGGCGGAATAAGGAAATTGAACGGCTAGAGAAACAAGGAAGTGAGTTTCATGGCTGGCTTCTATAGGGATGGAGTACAGATACGAGTACACGAAAATGCGGTAAGGAAGTCGTAGAAAAAAAAGCAAGAATTGAAAAGGGCGACGAATGAGGTACGGGAAGAGAGAATATCAATGAACGAGGGAAATGTTGAGAAAGAAGGTGAATGATGTGAGGAAAGCAAGAGACCCAATATAACCGACAATGAGGGGAGTGCATGAGGTGTTAACAAGAAAGATGTGAAAAGATGGAGTATGTTGAAGGACTGCTGAATGTATTTGATGACAGGGAGGCTGATGTGTTGTGTCTGGAGGAAGATGAGATACGGAGTCTTGAAAAGAATGGTGTTATTGCTTTATAGTACATTCCTCCTTCCCTCGAACTGCAAGGCTGTAAAACTCTCTTGTCTGCTGAAATAAAACAATGACATAGTAGAAATTTTAATTACTTAGTTTTTATTCCATATATCAAAGACTAATATTAGTCCTTTCCAGTTTATGTCAGTGTTTGTGAGTCTAGATTATTGATGGAAAAGCACATGATGGTGGCCTGGAAAGTCTTCATTTTAACACTCAAGAAACATCGCTTAAAGATAGACAAAATAAAATAAACGAAAGTTGAATCTGCCGTTGAGGAATATCTGAAGCAGTCATTGACGGGAAGTGTAACTTACATGTCTATACAAGATATTCAAGACTTGTGCCAAAACTACCCATCCACCAGCACTGGAACTCGAGAAAAAAATATTGGGGAAGTGGTGTGAATGAAGTATATGGAAGTTATTGTCGATTATCATGATTTTGTGGAAAAATAGAATTCTTTAGTTTTCAAATATGTAAATGTACTTTTACTGCATTATTTTTTGAAAAAGATAATCACTGTATTGTGTGGTTTAATTTTGTGATCCTTTGAAAGACTTGGGAATGTGACACTCCGCCCGCTAGATGGAAGACGAGTTTATTTACATCAGTTCAATGGGGACTTCCTAAGGCCTACAACCAATACATCATTTAACTGAGTTAATCATAAGAGAGAGGAAGCAGTCTGGTGAGAGCAAATTTGATGTATTCCCTACATAGAATCTGAAGATTCAAAATGATGTCGCATTTTGCGTATTTGACTCAAAATGTCTTTTCATGCCAACTCTTTTTCTCTGTTATTCTAGATATTGCCGAAGGACCTCCGAAATAGTATTTTCAGGTTTTCAGAAAGAAATATGTAAAGATCTTTAGAAACATTGTGTTGCGGATTTATCTTGGATGCCATAATATCAGACTTTGATAATGGATGAAGAGCTCTAGGCAGTTCGCCCGAGCACCTTTGTGTGATTGTACCCGAGGTGGGTTAGGATACTTCTCGGTATATGCTTCATATAGGGTAATTTTGTCATCTTCATTAGCACTTACACTGCCAAACCAAAGGCTTTACCATATTGAATTAAAAGTACGTTAGTACAACTCTATGCTCAGGTGTACCTGGTGCAAAAGTGGAGGAAATCGAGGTAAATCTGTATGTTAAGGATGCATGTTGATGGACTCACTGTAGCATTGAAAAACAGAACTGAAACTTAAATCTTGTGCAAAACTGGAGGAAATTGAGGTAAATAGTAATTTTAAAGATGCATGTTGATTGATTGACTCACTACAGGATTGAAAGACAGACCTGAAACTAAAATCTGCATGTCTACAGGTGTCATAAAAACAAACTGCAATTGCATTTTTTTTCTGTAAAGGTAAGAAGATGATTTGAAGTATGTAGGGTATGTAATGTTTCGTCATTAATGTGCATGGTAACAGTACAGTTGGCAGTGGTTTAGTTTGAGGATATGCATGTTCTAGCTTAGGGATCCATGGTCTGCTCTTGCGGAGTTTTCGGTCAGTGTAAGCATAAGGAATTAAGATTACATGCGCACTATTATCACCATTAGATGATAACTCAGTAGCAAGGAGCATTGTGAAGGAGAGGGGAAAATGTGGGGTTAGATGGTAACACATAAATTTAAAGTATACTAGAAATTTAAAAGCAACTTCACATTTATTTTGGAATGTTTAAGATTCATTGTATGTTCCATTATGAGCTAGTTTCTCTCTTTCCAAAGAAGACGTATCTTTGGGTATGTAGAGGATGACACCATGTTTCATAACGTTTGAGATATAAACAGTGCTAAGGATGTCCAAGTTGGAGTTTTTCAAATACCTAAGATGTGAGTGAATGAGGCCTTTGCCTTGTCTCTTCCTGACACTACCTTACAGATGCAGGAAACAGCAAACAAGTATGAAAGAGAAAAGAGAAAATAAGATATGTTCACATCCATGAATATATTTTGGTATATTTTGAAAAGAATCTGACACAAGCTCGTATTGTTTTGTCAAAAACAACAATAGGTTTTATTTAAAGTATTAGAATATCCAATTGGATTTGGTCTTTCTAAGCAACACATAGGTAAGTTTTGATGTCCATTAAGTTGAATTGGCCATAGGAGGGACACCTAACCAGTTGTATTCACATTGCTGTTACCCCCTGAACTTTTAGTGGCAGTTTTGCAGTGGTAGTGGAGTGTTAGAACAGAATGGAATTGGCAGAACATGATTTGCGGCATTATTATTTATTCTGTAATATTAAGTAAGGTTACTGAATATCATTAATGAAGATCAGGGAATATGTAGGGTTGATTAATGGAAAATTTTATGTAATGTAATGTAAAATTACAAAATAAAAATTTTTGAAACCTCTCAAAACCTTCCCAAGCAGGAAAGATTTGTTTTAGAAATATACCGACAATTGTGGTCTGCTGATGTGGACCACATACAAACAGCTTCTTCTGGGAAGGTTGGGAAATGTTGCAAACAGCTGCTTATTATGTTTACTGTTTTTTTACATTTGTGGTCAGTTGGAACAAAGTTCCGGCATGAGTATGTCTGGTATATTTCAACAATGATGTTGAAAATTCAAATAATTTTCATTGCTAGGGAAGTCTAGGTGAGTTTTCATAGGCTCTGTTGACTGTTAACAAGTTAACAAGTGTTTTATGTACTCTTTCATTAAATATCCTCATATTTTCCATAGTCTTCATAGCCCTCGCCACTATCACTCACTTATATTAGTATATTGTAGAGTAAAACAATACTGCAAGTCATTCTTTGCCACACTTATGTCATACTTCAAACACTACGCTACTGTTGCAAAACAAAATCGTTCAGCACTCAAAGGCAATAGCAATGTGGAGCTAGATTTGGACTTTTCCCACATTTTGTAGAGGGATGTACATTCATTTATTGACATACATTTGGATTAGAAAATTAGCTTTAAACTAAAACCTGCATATCTACAACTGTCCTAGTAAGTGAAACTAATCATTTGTTGTGATTTTTATTAGTATTGATGTATAAAGTAACCTTTACCATACTGGAAATAATTCTTTCACTGCAAGTTAAATGTAATCAGCAGATAGACTTGTAAAATAATATTTCGTGTGATTCTGTGTTGGGAAATTAGTTAGAGGTTTATGTTACATTTTATGCTTTTCTTCATTATTCTTTTATGTGTGTTGGTTGTGTCAGGTCACAGACAACAAAGTACGTGGACATTTTTCTGCTTCTCTTGCTTATTGGTCAAATTCGATGACATACGAGATCAAATTTTTTCTTGCACAGACCAACATGACTATGGTTAGTACACCTTAATGCATGTTGGGGATAGTTTTAAGATTTTTGAAGATGCCAAACCCCCAGTTTTAAAGTGCTTGTGATGTTGCTCTCAGCGCAGTTACTTGTACTTTAATAGGGGTTGTCCCTCTTCAGTTATTGTTTGGTCCCCAGTGGCAGGAAATAAATTACACATATTTCAACTCTGACATTGAAAATTATGGTAGATCTGGGCTGCTAAGGAAAGTTAAGGATAGCTCCCTAGGTTATGTAGATATAACACTTCTATAGATAAAAAAGATAATGAAAATTTGCTAGACTTACACAAGTAACCAAGATTTATCCTGAAATTGAATGTTATTGACCAATGTTATTGACCAATTATGCATGTTTGCTGTTTACTCCCACTACTAAGAGTAAAGATTGCTGTTTGTTGCATATCTATTGTATACTGAAAATGTCTGCATGAGTAGAATCTTTGAAATGATAAGGTTTAAACTCTTGATTTCAGAATCAATGCATTCCTTAGTGTTTCTTATGTAGTGGTAAATAATTAACTTTGTAATTTGACCTTGTGGTCCAACTAATCAGCATAATTGCTGGATGAATAACCAAAATAAGTATTTGTCCATGACTAGTCAAGAATATAACCATGACCTTATTTTGTGTTTTAGTTGAAAATGATTGGAGTGGGTATTTGAGAATCTTTATAAACTTAAGAATGACATCCTTAGAAAAGGAAAGGAAAGATTGCCTTGTAAAGGGGTCTTGGTTGCTTCTTCGTTAATGAGTGTTTAAAATTTATCTTGTATTTTTATATCTTGTGGCCTGATGTAAGCTTCAATAACTAAATCTTTCATGGAACCAGATTCAAAACATGTTTTGAGCATCATGTAAACGTGCCATTTCATGAGAAGTCAAGGGCTTGGATGCCTTGGATGAATACCTAGCGAAGACCCCCTTAGACTTCAGTAAGTATTTATTTGTTGCATTTTACTCATCCATGCCACCTTGCGTCATATGAGTGGCATCCAAATGTTGAAAATGTGTAATATATATTTGAAAATGTCTGTTCTTGCTCTTTATAATATAAAATGGTGCAGCACACTACAGTCATAAGCTTGGAAATTAATCATTCTTACAAAAAAAAATGATACGTGTCATGATTTTTGTTGACTCATCCAAAGGCAAGGAATAGTCTTCACAGACATTAGGTCAGTAGTCCTGGAACTGGACACCTTAAATGATACCACATTTGAATTTAACAGATGTGGATTTCAGGCCAGCTATTTTTTGTAGTACCCTTTGGAAGGCATGGAAACTAAAGAAAAAATTATGACCATAATATGAAATAATATCACTGATATGCTTTTAGTAGATGACCATAAATTTTACAGTTTTCTTTTAGGGCTCCTTACAATCTTATAGAGGGAGCAGGTGACTGATGTCAACATTGCCACCGTCAAGAAAAGTGTATCTTAACGTCTTATTGCTGACCTCTTCCAGGTTATAAATGATTAATGGCTCAAATACTTTTCTTATTATTTGATAAGCTATATGGATTATCTTTGATTTTTTAGATTATTTATTTGAAAATTGCCTACATTCACATCTCAGGTATAATTGATTAAACATTATTTTTATTATTATTATTGATATTATTATGATGTTTATAAGGGTTATATAGTTATGTACATTATTTCAAGATCTAAACTCATTGTCATTATCTTAACATTAGTACATTCTAGCAGTCCATAGCGTGATTTAGAAAAGATGAGTTTTGTAACATCGTAGTTTTATACAAGTAGAAAAAAACATGGAAACAGGATATAAAGAATTCTATTGAAAGGAGTATGTCATTATCAAAATAACAGTCAAGATTGGATGCAGAATCTTTGCACTCTCTTAATTTATGTAGATATTCCTGAAATGTTTAGATGGTTCTTGGAAGGATCAGTATTTTAGTAACAAAAAGAGTTTTGATGATTCTAATACAGTGCTACAAAGTATTGAATTTTTTTCTCATCTTTTCCAGTGCTATCTTGTGGTTATAGTAGTCACAAGAGAATGGTAAGGGCTTCAGTTATATATGGCAACTTATTACTTAGTTTCTTGTTTTGTTTAACCATAGTTATTATTAACAAGAATGCAGAATTTCCTTTTAGATTATATATAACATAATAATCTAATTTTGTTCTGTTATTGATTTATTTCTCATTAGGCCAGTATCATCACATCACCCATCACCATGAGTGCAGCCAACATGACGGCAGAAGACAAGTATGTGTAGATTTTGTTTAGTTTAGACAATATTGTTTCCTTAATTCCATAGAAAACTTTACTTCTGGCTGTAGTCAGTGGTAAGGAAAGAATGCACACACACACAGCCCAATGGTTGTTAATGTCCTTCTCCATACGGTTCAGATAGGTAATTGCACACTCATACACTTACACACTTTGCATTGTTGTGGTTTTCTGTGTGACCCAGAGAACTCGGGTCAAATTTTGAGCTCTAGACATGGCATTAGGTTTACAGGATTCGCATTCAACCGAGATATTTTGCCAGAACAAGGAAATTAGTTCATAAATTACGACATGGCATGAGAATCTCAGCTTTTCCTGGTGCTACCTCACTAATGTGGGAAACAGCAAACTAGTACATGTGTGTTTGTGTGAGAGAGTGTAGGTGATGGATGAAAACACATAAAAGGGCATGAACTGTTTAATGCTTTCACATTGTGACCCACAGGGTCTTCTTAAGAGAGCTGACTATGGTTGACCTGCTCTTGACCTTTTATACACCACAGGAAGATCATCTTCCTGGATGTCTCCAAATTCTTCATCCTGGTTGGCCACTTTGCTGCTGTAACCACCAGGCTGCTATTTATCTTAGCCAAACACACAAATCGTTATCTATGGTTAGTAGCCTTTCGTATGTTTATGTGCATAGCTTTAATAATTCTCATCTTCTTATCCCATCCTTTGTGTTACATGAAGATGAGGAGAACCATAGAGGTAATATACATAAACATAAGTAAGGCTACTAACCATAGAGAAGGAGTTGTGTGTTTGGCAAAGGTAGCTAGCAGATTGGTGGTTACAGCAGCTTGTGTGTTTGGCAAAGGTAGCTAGTGGATTGGTGGTTACGGCAGCAAAGGAGGAGGAGCCAAGATTGGAAAGCAGCCAACCAGGAGGAAGAGTTTGGTAACAGCTAGAAAGATGATCCACATGTGGTGTACATAAGGTCAAGCACAAGTCAGTTGTAGTCAGCTCTCAGAACAAGACCCAGTGGGTCATAAAGTTGAACATTAAACAGTTCCAACCCATAGCAGTGTTTGCATCCATCATCCCTTTGCATAAGGTCCAGCAGCTCCAAGGCTGCACTTCTTCTTGTAACAGAAAATGATGGACTCCTTTGTTGTGAGAAGTTCTTTGATGAGTTCATGCTCTCATTGATACAGCCTTGCTAAAGGTGGCATTTTACTTGTGGTATAGCCTCTTGCAGTTGCAGTGCAATAAGTGCACAGGATGTGGATGCTGGGCCATAAGCCTGCTGCAGTTAAAGGATTAAAACCATTCCAATTTATATTTTTGATCATTGATACTGGATCAATTTATCTCATCAAGATGGAAGCTTGTCATTCAATCCACAAATGTCATCCTGTCATATCACTACAGTTCTTTTGGTGAGCTGATAACAATGCATTAAAAAAGTCTCCTCTTGTTTATGCATTATATAGTTCATTCATTACTCTTTTTATTGTGAAGTTCATTAGGTATGTTGGAAACTGTTACTCATTGTTGCATTTTTCTTTCATAACTCTCTATGTGAATTTCATGTTGATAAACAAAACATGGCCATTATTTTTACTGTGTTGCATTCGTGAATAAGACTGAATTGTCTCTGTGATCAGAAAAGATATGTAATCCAACAAATCCTTATTAACAATTTAGCCTTACGTATTAAAGGATTGTAGTTGAATATTTCTGTTATTCCTGTTCCAATTTGAGATAGCAGTATCATCTGATAGGTTAACAGATACTGATCATATGACATTAATATCAGTTTTAACACTGATTTTGGAATCACAGAACTCATGATGATTGATAAGACTTTAAGAAAGTTATTAGATACTATGAGTTATATAGAGCAAAGCAGTTAGTAGCATTATTAAGCTGCTTTTTCATATGTAATGGCTGCGGTACAGCTTCGAAGTGTATATGAACAAAGCTTCATAGAGTATATTGCCATTTTAGTTTAAGTGTGGCATTGCTAACATTTGATATAATCAGTAGATTACCAGCAGATGATACTGTGCCTAACTTGTTCATTTATAACATTATTTGATTTTTCTCTCTATAGCTCACAGTCTAAAACAATGGGGGAAAAGCCATCTCAGACTAATCCAATGGAACAGTACATCTTACTGGCTAAACAAGCGAAAGGAGCAGCTGCTGTGCAGCTCGTCAAGCAAGTATTGGAGGCACCAGAAGTCTATGTATTTGGTGAACTCCTTGATATGCCGAATATCACAAATGTAAGAGAGCTTTTACTGTTTACTGGTATTTTATTGCTTTCTGTGCCTTTAATGTAAATGGGTATTTATATAGTTTTATATTTTTTTCGTAGTTATCTTTTCTAAACATTTTGCTTACTTTACCTTTTTAATGTTCATCCATTACAGCAGATCCCTTGCCAATAATTTTTGAACTCCCTTTCACCCCAACAAAATATACTCCTTCAGCATACCTGTTTTACCATACCGGCAGCTCAGCCATAATATCTCTAAGGAGGATCTGAAGACTAGATGTGAATGTGATAAATGCCTCTTTAATCTTTCCATTTTAATGTTAGTAGGGTAAACCCTTCACTTGAATGAATTCTTATGGTTAGGAAGGTTCCATGCTGTTCTGCAGCTACAGAGGATACCTAGTTACATATAGACTCAGATATAAGAGCTGGGTTGTGTCTCTTTCATTAATCCTTTCCATACATATGTTCTAACAATGTTATTTAAAAATTTTCCTCCATATTTGATTACATTCCTCTTTTTCTTTGTGGTCCCAGATGTTGCAGTAATGAGTAGTCCACATACAATTTGAATTTCATCTTGCATTTGCTGAAATTATTTTTCTTTTGAGGAGTTTTATATTTGTAGAAAGTAAGACTCCCTCATTCATTAATGCAAAGATATATCAATTTATTTTATATTCATATATCACTGATATGGTATTCTTTCATTTTCCACAGCTTAAAAATAACCCTCAACATGCACCTTATTTTGAGCTTCTACATCTTTTTGCGTATGGTGTTTATGGAGATTATGTGAGAGAATCATCCAAGTTTCCAGCACTCACTCCAACTATGTTGACCAAATTAAGGCACCTCACTATTGTTTCCATGGCAACGGGACAAAAAAGCATCCCACTTGTAACACTTGGTAACCAGCTTGGCCTCACCTCTACCAGAGAGTTAGAAGATTTGATTATCGAGGCTATGTATACAGGTAAAGGTAATAGTTTGCATTTGTTGAGGTTTGGTTGAGATCTTCACTGCAAAATTGTAGAGTTTTAGGATTTGAAGCAGAGTATTCATGTAATGTGGACATCAGAGGAGAATTTATGACAAGAAAGCATAACCTTAAAGTAAAATTAGCACTACATGATATTTAAAGAACAGATTTGAGGTAGTGAGGCCATTGTTCCTAAATTCCTGATGCTAACTCACTGAAGCAAGAAATGGCAACAGTTATGGAAAAAATTTATAGTTAATTTAGAGTATATTTCAGTCATTATTCATTTTATAATGACAAGAGAAAACCATTTTCAGTTCATTTCCTATTCATTGGTGGTCATCTTGTAAACAAAGACATAGGTTGACCAGTCCTTGTTTTTGCCACAGTTTGTGTGTCCCTTTTCAGTGCCCAGATCCAGCAAACAGTTTTGACTCTTGTCAACAATATTAACTTTGAAGAAATCAAAGAACAATATGTGGCTGTTTTACTTGATTTACATTCTTAGGACCTGATGAATGAAGTATTAGCAGAAGTGTTCAACTGCTTAAACATTGTTGTATAGCCTTCATTTATGTTATGGAACCCAACCAGGAACATGCCCTTGTGTTCTTTAGAGGGTTCATATGTGTGTTGCTAAACTACAAAAAGCTCTTTTGAGAAAGTGGCATATCACACAGGTTAAATTGGTTAGCTTTTTCATAAGGCTTAGGAAAATTTCTCCTGTGCTTCACCTTCATTTAAAACAGTTGTGGGATCTGATAATTTATTGGTGATGAAGACAAGCCTATCCATTGAAAGCAGTTGTGAGATCTGATAATTCATTGGTGACAAAGACAGACCTAGTGCTCCCCTTCCAGTAACCTTCACTTCATGCAGTATTTTCTGATGAGTTTTCATTACTGCATACTTAAGAACTGAATATGGGAAATTAGCGTACACAAATGTACCACTTATATAATGAGTGATAGTTACTTGTACAAGTATCATTTGCATGTGCAACAACTTTTTCCTAATGTATAATATTTTCTTTTTCAGATATCATACATGGGAAACTTGATCAAAAAAATGGTATACTAGAGTTGGATCATGCAATTGGTCGTGACATCAAGTCAGAAGATTTGCCAAACATTGTAGCAACTTTACAGGTTAGCCATAATTGTTATGTAAATTTGAATGGATGATCTCTCTATTCCTTTGCTTCAAACCAGGTGATTGACTGTGTTCATCTGCACATTGTATTCATCTGAAGTATTAAAACTTGTCTTTATTTATCCAGTATGCTGCTGCTTGCCGTACAGCACATGGCTTATTTAAAAGTTCCATACATTAGTCATTCTTTCTCCTTGTATACTCCTTCTTACAACCACCTTCTTCATCCACGTACAGGTACAGTAGCAAAAAGCTGGAATGCTTGGGATGTGGACATTGCTCTCTTTTTTTTTATTTTAGATTTTTGAGTATGAAAAGTATATGAAAGAAATCTAACATGTGCATTGAGTAACTTTGGCTTGGGCTGTCATATCACTGTGAGTGTACATACATACACATGCATATGCATATATGCACATGAACATGTTCATACTTGCTCGCCTTTATCCATTCCCAATGCCATCCTACCCCACAGGAAACAGCACAAAGATAACATAAACATTCTCTTCTCTTCCCCCTCACCCAGTCACCACCCCCTGCATCAGCAAGGTAGCTCCAGGAAACAGACAAAGAAAGGCAATATCCTCTCGTACTCATTCTCATGTGTAGTGCACCAAACAACAGCTCCCTGTCAACATCAAGGCCCCACAGACCTTTCCATAGTTTACCCCATAAGTTTCACATTCCCTGGTTTAGTCCATTGACAGCAAATTGACCCGGTATACCACATTGTTCCAATTCACTCTTATTTCTTGCGCGCCTCTTACCTTCTTGTATATTCAGGCCCCTATGGCTCAAAATCTTTTTCGCTCCATCCTTCCACCTCCAGTTTGGTCTCCCACTTCTCCTTGTTCCCTCCACCTCTGACACATATATCCTCTTTGTCAATCTTACCTCACTCATTCTCTCTATGTGACCGAACCATTTAAAAATACCCTCTTCTGCTCTCTCAATCACACTCTTTTTATAACCACACTTCTCTCTTACCCCATCACTTACTCGATTAAACCACCTCACACCACATATTGTCCTCAAACATCTCATTTCCAACACGATCTACCCTCCTCCGCACAACTCTATCTATAGCCCACGCCATAGATTTACACAGACATATATGCGTACATATTTGTACTTGCTTGCCTTCATCCAATCCTTTTGCTACCCCACCCCATGGAAACAATATCACTACCCCCTGCTTTAGCAAGGTAGCTCCAAAAAAGACAAAAAAGGCCACATTTGTTCACACTGTCTCTAGCTGTCATGTGTTATGCACCGAAACCACAGCTCCATATCGATATCCAGGCCCCACAAACCTTTCCATGTTTTACCCCAGACATTTCACATGCCTTGGTTCAATCCATTGACAGCACATCAACGCCAATGTATCGTTCCAGTTCACTCTTTCTTGCACGCCTGTCACCTTCCTCTATGTTCAGGCCCCGATCGTTCAAAATCTTTTTCACTTCATCCTTCCCCCTCCAATTAGGTCTTTCACTTCTTGTTCCTTCCACTTTTGACATGTATATCCCTTTTGTCAATCTTTCCTCATGCATTCTCTCCATATGTCCAACCCACTTCAACACAACCTTTTCTGCTCTCTCAACCACACTTTTTATTTCCACAAATCTCTCTTACCCTTTCATTACTTACTTGATCAAACCACCTCACACCACACATTGTCCTCATACATTTCATTTCTAACACATCCACCTTCCTCTATACAACCCTATCTATTGGCCATGCCTCACAACCATATACAGTTGTTGGAACTACTATTCCTTCAAACTACCCATTTTTGCTCTCCAAGATAATATTCTCTCCTTCCACACATTCTTCATCACTCCCAGAACCTTCGCCCCTCCCCCATCCTATGACTCACTTCCGCTTCCATGGTTCCATCCACTGTTAAGTCGACTCCCAGATATTGAAAACACTTCACTTCCTACAATTTTTCTCCATTCAAAGTTACATCCCAATTACTTGTCCCTCAACTCTACTGAACCTAATAACCTTGCTCTAATTCACATTTACTCTCGACTTTTTTCTATCACACACTTTACCAAATTCAGTCACCAACCTCAGCAGTTTCTCACCCAAATCAGCCACGAGAGAGAGCTGTATCATCAGCAAACATCCATTGACTCATTTCCCAGGCCCTCTCATCCACAACAGACTTTATATTTATCCCTCTTTCCAAAACTCTGACATTTATCTCCCTAACTACCCTATCCATAAACAAATTAAACAGCTATGGGGATATCACACACCCCTGCCACAAACTGACATTCACTGAGAACCAATTACTCTCCTTTCTTCCTACTCATACACATGCCTTACATTCTTGGTAAAAACTTTTCACTGCATCTAACAACTTACCTCCCACACCATATATTCTTAAAACCTTCCACAAAGTTTCTCTATCATATGCCTTCTCCAGATCCATAAATGCTACATATAAATCCATCTGTTTTTCTAAGCATTTCTCACATACATTCTTCAAAGCAAACACCAGATCCACACATCCTATACCACTTCTGAAACCACACTACTCCTCCTCAATCTGATGCCCTGTACATGCCTTTACCCTCTCAATCAATACCCTCCCGTATAATTTAACAGGAGTACT
>JAUTXX010347722.1:0-13460 GCA_032273605.1 Panulirus laevicauda | reverse complement strand
CAAACGGTGGGGCAGAACTTTCTTCCATACAGATGTCTACTTTATGGCTTCAGGTTCACAGCTGGTAATCCGCTTACGGTCCTAGATGTGATATGAGACTAAGCTACTCAAAGAAACTCTCGCCGTTGGCCAGTTGTTTCGTATGATCAACACATCAGCTACAGAGGACTTAATGTGTCCCTATTCTGATATAGCTAGCGGGCTTTTGAGGTCACCAAACGTTTGTAAAGATCCTGATTTTGGCGTAAGCGAGGTCACTTGCTGGTAAATGTATGACCCATACTTTCCTCGGTAGTCCTCAGCTCGACCTTGTACTGTTTCCTAAGCAATTGGGTCATGACCCGTCTCCTCTTTGCTCCGTGGACGTAGTGACAGTAAGTTTCTATCAAGGGGTTTTACTCGAGGAGAGTAATGGTGTAAATAATGGAAACAAAAATGATCATTCTCTTTAAAAAGAACATTTACCATCACTTTGAACATTCATTAGTCTCCTCAAAGTAAATGCACCGAGGAAACTTTACCTCTCATCCTCCCAGATGACGAGGTATGCACTACATTCCTCCTTGAACATTTCCATGACCATCACCGCGCAAGACCCACACCGCTCGGTCAGAGTGTCTCTGATCTTTACCCGCCACGAAGAAGAAGAAGAATTTCCTTCAGCATAATCTCCTGCAGTTAAGGTCCCCCACATCTAAGGGAGTTACCGTAACAAATTAGAGGCCAGGAGAGGCTGCTATCAGCAGACACCAAATCCTTGTATGCAGAATCAGCGACAGGACAATGGAAACATGTTGAATAGCCAGACTCACCGGACGACACGCCCACTAATTCAGCATACGTCTTGGTGTGTGTGTGTGTGTGTGTGTGTGTGTGTGTGTGTGTCTCAATATCTTTTCTGTAAATGAATAATTATTTTCTCGGTTATTTATTTACATCATAAGAAGTATTGTATATGCAGAAATTTTATACATGTGTCGGAAACTAAGCCGTATATATTTCGAACTGCGTGTGAGAAATTCTCGCAAAAAATAATGATAAAACTTGAGTTGATGTTACAGAAATCTTACACTAAGCGCAGTCACCAAAGGCGGTATTTCTATTGTTTTTTTTATTCTCAAAAATGAGGGTTGATCATTACTACGTCATCTAGATATCTACTGTAGGCAGAAATCGCACTTTGACAAAACAAACAGTAGGAGGACAACCGAATTAGTTAAAGTCTTTTAATACATTTTCTTTCGACCAATTCTCATTAAATATATATATCAGTACTGAACATGATCACATGATTTTGCCATCGATCATTAGTACGAATATTTGCTGAGGTTATGATTGTGATCACAATTGCATTCTAATGGAACAGAAGAACTAAGATATAATTCTTGCATGATATCAATTTCACTGTTAGTTATTTGGGTATCACTTGAGCCGCTGTGTCCTTGCTGATGTAACAAGAAGACTTAGTACCACTGATAGATAGTACACATGCGTGCTATACATCTATTATACAATCCAGCGACTCACCCGCTCACTGATGGAACTGAAATATCACAAGAAGTCACTACGTCCGCCATTTTCTCTCCCCCTTGCCTGCATGGTTGTCGAACTGGAAGCGTCTGGTTCCAGGAGGGAGTCGTTTTCTGTGATATGACCTGAAGGACAGACTTATACGACGTGTGGCCATTACTACAGGTGATATTATCTAATTCTTACTGAAAGGGATTAACTTAACTCCTCCTCTCAAGTTCTTGAATTAGTAACTTGATATATAAATATGTTCCAAACGCTAGAACCTCTTCAAGACACTGCCAAAGCCTATTCAATTAACTAGGATTCTCTCCTTCACTCTCATGTCCGGGTATTTTGTGTCAATTAAATTCGCCTACCGCAATGAATCTTTGGCCAGGTCTAGCTGTGACGACACTACTGTGTGCTGGGTAATGTTTAGCAAACGACGAGACGACCATTTGAAACTAGACGACAGAGACCACGACAGAGGAACGAAGCAGGAGAGCAATGACGACGTGGACGGGCATAACAGAGTCGTCGACGTATCAGTCCAATATCTGGTACGACTGCTATTACTAACAACTACTATTACTACTGCTATTAGTGCTACTGATACAGCAGTTTCTACATAACCAGCAACATCAGCAACCCATCAAGAAATACTGCTACTGACAGTCTTCTAACGTCTCCTCAACATAAACAATTACTGTCATTATTCCTGCTATTTCGACCATTAATGCTATTTCCTTTAAGGTAGTACTACTACCACCACCACCGCTACTATTGCTACTATCACGACTATGTTGCAGGACACCCTCACCTCTTGTTGTGTTAGGTGGTACGCAAGCTGGTTTATACCACTGGTTAAGAACAGATGGTTGATGATCAGTGTCGGGCTGCTGTGTTCGTTTCAATATCCCATGTTGATCCAAACTGGAACAACAAAATCTGGATTAATCATTGCACATGTCTACCCTTCGTCATCCGTTCAAAAAGACTGTATACAAGAAATCATATTTCCCCTAACTTCCCATGAAGAATATCTATATTTTCTAGATCAAAATCAAGAGTAATTCATTCCTGTTGTATTTCTGGACCACAAAGGACGCACGTGTGAAGATCTAGAGTACCAGATCATCACTCGAGAGAAGGTAATAGAGTACACTGGACCTACAATGCGCAGCAGAACCTGTCAAATATCTTTCCTTACTTATGAAACCGAAAAAGGAAAAAATTTCCTACGAATTATTTTGTCTGATTATGATGGATATTCTTCTATTCTTTGATGATAATTGATAACAGTCAAACAAGAGTGAAAAATTAAAGATAACTAAAGAGAAATAGTTTGTGTTATGATATAGTAGATAAAACACTCAAGCTTTTCATGTGACGCTAAGCTGTTCGTGCTGGCCGCACATGCTTCACGATGATAAATATATCAACAAATCAAAAACTTTTACGGGGGAGCAACAGTGTGATTGGCCAATTCACGCGACATTCGTCCTCCTTACTAGCCAACGTTTGTTGATGCAATGGTGCAAATTTTGAGACGGGAACCTAGAAATGTTTTCTCACGATGTCTACACCAACAGAATCTATGGCACAGTACATGGTTAATATCTACCACGTACTTTCCCAAATTCAAAGGCAAACAGAGAGCTGCGGCCGGGCTCTTCCTCTTCATAAGACTTGGTTCACAGTATTATGATACGCTCGTCACGATGTGGCAAGGCTTGGTTCTCAACACCCTCACCACGTCAAAGTATTATGATACTCACACGCTTCAAAATGTGGCAGCGACGTACACCTTCCAGCCGCTGAGTCGGTAGATTCAACCATTGCTATGATTCAACCACATCCATGATTCAAACGTTTTTATGATCTATTTCCATGATTCTTCAGCCATTTTCATCATCCACCAGACCACACTATTCTCTCGAACGATTTTATATCTTCCTCACAGAAATATAAAAAGGCTTAAAAACTTTCGTTCTAGAGTGTTGATCTCCTCCTCACTGCCCTGTCGAGGACACACTACCTCTCGCTCTGAAAACTACCTCTTCCTTCCTCTCTTCCTCACCCTCTAATTCCAGTAGCAGCGGCAAGGTGGGGGCGGCAGCAGTAGTGGCAACACCATGCATCAGCGAAGAGAGAGGAGACAGGTTTTACATAGTACACAGGAAGTCATAAAGCGTCTTATGACCTTCGTCTCCTAATGACAAAGCCCCTCAGTCTTCCACCTCTGCTCTACATGTGCGGTCACCCCATCCATCGGCGCCGCGGCAAAGGTGCAGTACCAGACCTCCCACTCGCGTCGAACACGGCCTCTCCTCCTCGAAAACGAACGTTTTCAACTATTTCTATCCATCATGTCTCCTAAATTCTGTCTTGATAACCTATACCTGCTGATAGTCAGCCAGTCTAACAATATACACACATACACACCATCTCCTTGTTTGAGTTACACGGATATAAGACCATCAACCAAAATACTCTTCTCTTCAAAATATATTTGTCCATTGTTTCGTGCACCCTGCTCATCGTACCTCCTTCCCTCTGTCCCTCCACACTGCCCCAAGTTCACATCCCATACCTAAGCAGCGCAATCGACCCTCAATTCTTTCTGAAAATAAATGCATTATTCCGATAATCATCAAAATTACCCCTTATATCAATGACTTATAGTATGATTTATTTCTTTAAGGGTATCTCTATCATCTCGATAAATTCAGAGAGGTTCTGGAGCGGCCGAAAAAGTTTAATGTAAGGGAAGGATGAATATTTAAATAATTGTAGGTGTGAACAATAGCAACTAGACAGCGAATAGAATTTACGTTTGCTGCAGTGGTGTGTGTGTGTGTGTGTGTGTGTGTGTGTGTGTGTGTGTGTGTGTTAAATGGTACATTTTGCATTCTGGATTATTTGCGGTACGAGTTATGTCATATAATTATTATCATTAATTAATTAATTATGTTATTATTGCACAAGCGCACTCATAAAAGGCAATGCTGATGGTAAACCAATCATTCTAATTATTACTTTAACATCTTGGAGTAAAATTTGAAAGACTTTTCAAGGATTTTCAAACCCATGAGAAACACCAAGGAAAAGTCGTTTTGTGGACCTGACCCAAGTTATAATACAAGATGGTTTCTGTGACGTGTAGAAGCCAACCTTACTTGCAGCTTGAAAATCTGAAATGGTTTTCATACGAGCCAAATGGATGTCGACTTCGTGATAAATTCAATGACACGTTTATGACCTAAATACTAACATCTAAAGGCCTGATCGAAGCTTGTCCAGCGAAGGTCTGGAATACAACGAAGGTATAAATAGTCATATCAACTATGCTTTTGTGTTCCCTATATTTGATAAGCTCTATCGTGATACATGAATACCGCTTTTATGAAAGTGCGCGCGCGCGCGTGTGTGTGTGTGTGTGTGTGTGTGTGTGTGTGTGTGTGTGTAATATTGATAAATGTTTTAAACCCTTGGCCATTATTTCATACCTCCCTCACGATGCTCGCCATGCATGCGTTACCCTTCGGCTCTAAACAACAATCATGTGTTGAGATAAAAGGAAATGCAATCGACTGTGGTACGGTATAATTGTGACCGCCAGACACCAGCCAAGATCACCAGGAAGGATAAGGAAAGTGTCGAGTGCACCTGTAATTTTCTTGTGCATACCTTGATGATGCATGGGAGGCTAACCTATCCTATAGGCGTCCCTGGGAATGTATAACAGCTCCCATGGCGACCTAGGGCTACGGTAGGAGAAGAGGATGGGGATTGTTTGACACGACGCTGTACGTAGAGGTGTATGTGGGGGAACTGAGTCTCTCTTCTCTGGACGAGTACGCTATCTATTGTACTAGTGGTACGTACAGTTAACTCGAAGAATAAATCGCTTGCACAGGATTGTATTGACCGACAGAATGTATTTCAGTAATGATAAAGATAATCTCAGAATGAATCCCAACAGCAAATCACCGTAAAACTGTACAACGTTCCAGGAAAATATGTGTTGCCTGAATATCATTAGATATATGATAGAGTCAGAAAGGAAAACGAAATGAGAGATGCTTACTGGTTTCTCTAGGCAAGACTACATGAGAAGGCTTGAGTGGTGTATGGGGTATGTGAGTAACCTACTTGCCTACGATAGGTATAGCCAGGGAACATCACATTCCTCCTAAAACATCCTCGAACTCTGGAAAGTTATGGTGACTTCAACTTCCACTTGTGTAAGGTTGAATATCATGTATCATTTTTATATCCAGTTTCCGTGCGATCTGTCATGATTTTTCTGAAGTAATTATAGGTCTGCAGTTACATGATTTCTCGTAGACATGGTTAAGAAAAATCTATAAATACCGCTACCATATATATATATATATATATATATATATATATATATATATATATATCAGTCTATATGGAAGGCATTACCATGCGGTCACGGTGCTAATTACCTATACAAGACTGGTCTCAGCGGGACAAATTCATTATGACATTTACTAGGGTTAATAACGCAATTAAAATTACCTTTTGTTCTCCCTCAGCGTGGCGATCAGTGCGGCGGATGTATAAACTAGTGGAACACAATTAGTCACCTCTCCCTAACTTTTACCCTAGCACTGGATGATATGGTTACCTTTGTTATAAATGTGTGTGTGTGTGTGTGTGTGTGTGTGTGTGTGTGTATGCAGTCATGGCGAGACGAGGAACATGACCCAATATGAGGTTTCCTCAATGATTCACTCGCCTTAACTAATGTGTCCCTAACCATTTAAACAAAAATACAATATCAAGATAAATGATATCATGTATAATGACTCGTATGAATAGATAATGGGATATTTGAATTACGATTTGTATGACGAGTGAAAAGAAAAGACAAAGTAATGTTTCTTCAATTACGCGCTATAACAGATATCTGTCAAGATATTGTAATGACCGAGACTAGTATAGTAATTCAGTAGTGATGAGATAACAACCTGTACATGTAATTGTTACGTGTCTGCACGAATTGTAATGGTGCTATATAATCATGAAGACATTATCAAACTAATCAACGTAAAATGTCATTCATCTACAATAACTGCATAACAAACGTGTAGAATAATATGAATCGAATAACAGAACAATACCCTCACATGATAATAGAATCTCAATTTCTTGTGGAGATAATGTCAATAACTCAAAATACAGTTACAAAAAATATATATATGACAAGCTCTCATATCAGAAACAAAATTATTGGCCCTTACTACATGCTTCCCCCACTGCAAAAGATCTCAACAACACATGAACTGAAATACAGAGGTTACAGTATAGTCAAGTATGATTGGTGTGTGTCAGAATTAAGGTTAGGTATGGAGCGAGGGGTTACAACAAGGGGTATATGGAGTGTGTGCATAGCTGTGTATGGATGACGTAGTAGCAAGATGTGTTCAGCACACTAAGTCACTGTAGTCTTAATGTTATGTTCAGGTCTTCAATTAAGCACGATGGGATCGAAGGATGTTTCAGCGGTTAATTCATCCTGGACGGTAATGAAAAACATCACAGACGTAACTACTTAGTAATACAAATAAGTCCCCACCAGCATGTGTTCTGGGTCCTTAAATGTATTGAATCCTCTCCTGGTGAAGGTGTTGAATGTATGGGAAACTTATACTTAGTTTGTGTATACAAAGACGTTCTGATACATATGCACATTAAATCTCCTACACATACACACACACACACACACACGGAAACACCTGCCTGGCACACTTGTCTTATAAACACCCTTTGTTTCCTGGGTTAAAAAGAATACTTTTTAATTCTTTTTTTATGTTTGATTTCTTACAAAGATTTCGTCACCGCACATGAGTATGGGGAACACCCACTCAAGGAACATAGCTCATCATGATGCAAGCCTGACTTACCAGGACATGAGATAATGAAATACATTTAAGGAGCATGATGTGGGATAGGAGTGTTACGAAATATAAGAAAAATGTGGGCTAGGTGTGTCGTGAAATGTGATATATATATGGCAGTGGGATAGATAGATATTGGACAGGGGTGCTGGGAAATATAGTACAGGTAAATCTAGGATGATACGAAATATAATCAACGAATTAAGAGTCCCCTTCAATGTAAAGAGTTTTGAAAACCACGTATCTAAAAACAGGAACAGCTGTAGCACTCACATCACTACACAAGCATATACGTAACATCTGACAAGAAATTTTGTGATTGCTACAGAACATATTAGGAATAGATCATAGGATATATACTAAATTATAGAGATACACATATGTCGGCATCAATACATTCAGTTTTCTTTTTCAATCAAGCAGCCTACCAATTTTACCTCATGAAGGGAAATTTGTTATGGTAGCATATTAGTAGATGTGTGTGTGTGTGTGTGTGTGTGTGTGTGTGTAAGGAAATCAGTAGGTTCTATCTATTCACATATATTTACATGATACATACAGGTGTCCTTGTATAAACTATAACCTCGTTACAACCAAGAAGGAGTATCTGAAATTTCATTAATTCACTCACACATACAGTCCGCAGAGTTATAGACGATAAAAGTTTGCCTTAAGAACTGTAACTCATTTACCATCATATCAAACACCAATGACACGAAGATCGTCTCTTCTTGTCTATGTCGATTCATGCTGATTTGCATCATTAACTTGTTTCAATATTCTTCATGAAACTGTAGTGTCTGTGATTAGATATCGCCCCGTCTTAAGTACTTTATAGACACAGAATGGTGTTAAAATTAGTTAAGATTTACTCACATGTAGGAGTGACGTCTTTGTACATATGTATAAAGTTAAAAGACAAGCCAACACAAGTTCAAAACTCTGTGACCCCTGTAATCCTTTTGCGCCACCGCTCCCAGGATGAGCATGGGGTGCACAATAAATTTGTCAGGGTTACCGGCACAAATCATAATCGGAACTCTCTCCTGCAACACACAAATAGTAATCATATACAGACACACACGCACCTGGCATAGACTAGAGTGTGTGCATACACACGTAAGAGTAAAGACGTGGTACATAAATACATGGTTAACAGACGAGGCAATAAGAATGTAAAACACAAATTGAAATCACACACTACATCCAGAACATTGGAGAAAGAATTAGAAAGAGTTGGACGAAGGAATAACAAATGAATTGCTGGCGAGGGTGTATGGTCGATAGTCGGCAACACAACGAAGATGAAATTTTGATATATGTTCCATAAATCCGTCTTATTGAGATTATCTCACTTCCTTTGTTTGCTTTTAACTATGTAAGATTCTCCATGAGAACAAACGCACCGTACATCATTGTGGAGACTCATGCGAGTTGTAACAAGTTGGAAAATCATGGTCAAATCAGTTATGCATCGAGACATTTGAATTACTTGTTTGAGACTTGCCAGGATGGTGTTGAAGTTGATCCTGTGTATTCCATTATATTTCCCTCATCCGTCTGTAAGCACAGATGATTGTCTTCTTTGTTGCACTCGCCGAGACTATGCTGGGAACGGACCCTTGTCTTTCGACGGCCTATTTCTCTGTTTTGGGTACAGTGGGACACTGTTTCAGCAAAGGAAGAGCAGCGAAAGATGTCTTGAAAGACGAAACAAGTTCTGTAAATAATTCACGAACCTCCATCAGTCATTGTATAGCACACAAACTCACTTTCTTTTGTGGGAAACTTCCGCCGTACACAAAATTCAACTTTCCTATACCGAAACAACAGTTTTCTAGATAACACAAACATGCAACATAGTTCTCGTTTGTTGGTACATGACAAAAAGTGGAGGAGGTGATCTCGGGGGAAAGTGATATAAGTGAAATAGAGATAAACTTCATTAAATAAAGAGAGGGATGATGTCCGTGCAGGTCATCCATTACCTGGCCGCGTCGGCCTGATCACCATGATACCGCAGACAAACACCCAATTATGTTACCGGATCCGGACGGAGGGAGTCCACACCCCCCCAGCCTCACGCTGCTCCCGTAACACGACCACCACTGCTGCTGCTGCCATAGCATGGCTAACACTACTGCTACAGCTACACCACCACCATCAGCGGTACTGTAGTGCTACATTACTGTAACTACTACTCTACTGTTCTGCTTGTAGGCGTTGGGCCAACGTCGTGGATCTTCCCAGTTCTCGATTGTAGCGCCACTCCCACTGGTGTTGTAACAATGCCAACTGGTGCTGTAACCCCATTCCTCCCAAATGCTGTAACGCCACCCTTGCTGCTACTTTAGTAACGTTAACATTGCTGTCATAACACTATTTTTCGCTTCTGCTGTAACGCTACCCCTGTTGTTATTATGGTAACCCCTCCTCCTCCTATTATTTCTCCGAAACATGGCTTCTACTACGTATCACTTTTACTGACGCAGAAACAACATAGCTTCTACAGTAACACTACTTTTGTACCTGCTGTTACATCACTCCCAGTCTCCCGATGTAGTCACAGTATGACTACAGCAGCGTCCGTATCGTCACTACTGCTGTAACTGTAACAATACTATGACTACTAGAAAATCTCTCCCGTTGCTTCACTACCGTTGCTGCTTGATCGTCACTTCTGTTGCCAGTATAAGGTAAATGTCATGACTAGAAAAAGCTACTCCCTCCTCTATTGCTTCACCATTATCACTACTGTTACTACTGTAACATAACTGTCATGCTTACTATGATATCAACCTCACGGCTGCTGATGTAACAGATATCATTATCCAATGTACTACTACCATCTTCTACGGTAAAACCAACGTCGTCAATATTTTGGTATCACGTCCTCACATATCACAACAACATTCCCATTTTCTCACACTTGCTCGCCGTTTACCGCCTCCGAGTATCAGCATCATGAACAGGCAGGCGTATGAACCTTCCAGTAATTTGCTACTGATGAAAAGAAAGAAAAAAATCCCAGAAGCTTCAGTTATCCATCACATTGAAACTGTAAAACCCCAAATTAGCAATAAACTAACATGCCATAATCTACCACAATCTACCACTTAACCCACCCTTAGTGTCAACCATTAAACTCTCACCTTACACTCTCCTAAAGAACCCGCTCTACACATTCTCCCAGTTCTTCCTCAGGTTTGGTCATGTGCAATCCACACTCTCCTAATTAACCTACCTCTGACTCCCAGTTAGCATCGTTTCCACTATCTAACCCACAAAACTGAGGACACGATAGATTTTTACGTGCTAATCTTTGGCTATATACAGATTACGTGAATAATCAAAACATTTCTTAAGCTTTAGTCAATGAGATACAAAGTCTTGAGAGACTAGCTTTTTGTGGAGAATCGGAACAGTATAAATCAGTGATTCCTCATGTAATAATGGGAACACTCGAGGAATTCTTCGCTGAGCAGACACGAACCTTCTGAAGTAAAATCAAATCTAGAAAATAACTAAATCTTGCAATATCGATGAACGGAAAATTTTTCAGGAACTGTTGTAGTTACTTGGTTCCTGCACACCTGTAAGTGTGTTATGCTGTCCTCTACCACCACCTGCAATGGTTATTACCTCGTCACTTCTTCATATACTGGTCAATACTTGTTTCTACGTTAGGTAGTTTAGGCTTAAGATTAGAAAGATAAACCTAATTAAGAATATTTTCGAAAGGTGTTTGCAATGGTGAATTAAATTTATGGTCAATATTCAGACGAGGATTTCCTTTGCTGTATTAATATAATTATGTCTCTCAGTCGTCAAAAATGTCTGCTGATCTTATCTTACTGCAGACTTTATGGATTGAACTTCTTTAGTGTTTTTACTTTTTACTAATAAGATGCTTTTGAAAGCCGGGAAAACATATGAGGCCATGACGGGTAAAGTTGAAAGGAGTGACATTTGGTGAGACTTCATTCTATGAAATTTGCCTTGCTGACACACACACACACACACACACACACACACACACACACACACACACACACACTGAAAATCTTTTATAAAAAACACAGCGACAAAGTAAGACAATAATATTCGTTTTTGCAGTAAAATGCTCGAAAGGTACGTGCATGATTATGAGGGTTTTTGCCACATACAAGGTTACACAGGGTTATACATTGTGAAATGATGTTCATTTGTCTTTCGTGTGTATATTGATGGATCTGACGATGGCGCGTAGATACAGTGGGAGATTGTAGGCTCTTGTCTTTATCCTGAACACCCGATCGGTGATTGGTGATTACAAAATAACTGAGTCATATTCAATGACCCTGAAAATCGATAGGGGTAAAGCTCTAATAACCAACCAATCAAATGGATCTGATGGCTATCAACAACCAATGATCATCAAGCCAGAAGCAGTAGCGGCCCTCAATCACAAATTTACAAATCATACAACAGTTCTTCATACTATCATATATGTGGCGAAAAGTCAGTTCTGTAGGGAAACGTGTTTTACCATAAGTACAGAAAGCTAAGTAATCTTATGATGGGTCTTGTTCAGTTTGCGTTGGCCTTATTCTTAAAGTAATTTTCCGGTTATATATATATGTGAATACCATGGACATTTAAGCTATCTGGACCCAATAAGGCTCCTTTGATGATATGCGTATATATACTCAGTGTTCGAGTAACTAATGTAAATCAACACAATTGCATTTTAATTGGTCATGAAGATTTTAGCGTCATACGTAATAACTTCCAATTATGGCAAATGATGCAACAAGTACAGTCTCTGGTAATTTCAGTACTCATAAAACGTGTTGTAACTTAAGAACTTAAGGAAAGTTCTAAAAGAGTGAGGCATATTCAACAAGCAGCCCGTATATACTTGGCTATTTGCATTAAGATATAATTCTGAGATATAACATAAGCTCTTAATATAGTTATAAGACTCATTTATATGTTAAAGAGGTGCACTCCATATAAGTTTTGAACAGAAAA
The DNA here is from genome assembly GCA_032273605.1 of Panulirus laevicauda. Lineage (NCBI taxonomy): Eukaryota > Metazoa > Arthropoda > Malacostraca > Decapoda > Palinuridae > Panulirus > Panulirus laevicauda. Next base: position 1,005 of record JAUTXX010347722.1, on the reverse strand, counting down.
CGGGCCTGTCAAAAGAGATGAGACCTGCTACAAGCGAAGACCTGAAAAGTCTAAAATGTATTTTATGCTGTAAAAAAGAAAAGGATAAAATGCGTTGCGGATTCGGCAATAGTTAAGACGAAACTACGCCCGGAAAATAATAAAGCCAGTAGGACGGTGTACACCTTTCCTCAATTGCTGTCATTTCCGTTGCAGCTATAAAAGAAAAAAAATTTATTACCACCCCGCTCGGAGGGGGTAAAGGAATCATGCTACCTTGCTTTTAATTTTCAGCTGGTCTTCAATACCGTCATGTTGCTGGTCTTATTCTATATTTCACTTTGAGTGAGACGTAAATGAGCCTTATGTCTGCACTGCTGTAAGTATGAAGGCAGTGGAGTTCAGACGTGGAGGTCAAAGAGCCTTATATGCAGGGAGAGAATTTTGTGGTCTTTGAATTATCTTGAACACCTGAAGGTGCTTAGGATTCTTATCATAATGATTATTAAAGGAAGTGGACGGCCGTGATAACCCCGGCAGTCAATAGGCCCCAAACCAAGATAACCAACCAACAAACCAAGCCTTAAGCCTGCTTCAGACGAGTCGCTAAATATAGCAAGTTATCCTCCTTACGGATGACCTGCTTGGCGAGATCACTTGGATAACTTAGGGTTGCACTCCGGCGTTATGAAACCTGTCAAGTAATAGGTTTCTAGACACCGCTTAACTTCCACGCTTTTTCTCTGTGTGCTATAATTGTACATCTTAATAATTGACACTAAAACAAGACGTTTAAAAGCTTTAATGCTAATTCACGTTTATATTTTCTCCTTCCCTCTGACAAGACAAACGTATTTGCCCTCCTAGAAGACATTGATAGTAATAATCATCATACTTTCATTACTATTATCAAGGTAATTATCAAAATAGAATAAACATATAAACAATAATGAAAAAGACTATATAGGATTCTTAACCGTTGTCAAGATTTTTTGCCAGTGCTATGGTAATTGAGAAAAGATATAT
>JAUTXX010347502.1:0-13461 GCA_032273605.1 Panulirus laevicauda | reverse complement strand
ATACATATAGGTACAAAAAATAAGAGTGAGTTGTTAGTACTTGATAGTTGATGATGATCGAGCAAAATTGCCATGGGGGCCCATAAGCCATGGTTTAAGTCAATCCTCTTAATGAGAAAATTAGTGACCTAACTAGGCCAATGGACTGCCATGCATACTGTGACCACTCACTTTCCTGTAGGCTAAGAAAAGGACGCGAATATTCTTACCTTTAATATTTTATCCTGGTGACATTTGTAGAAATGATGTGGCATGCATCCTAATACACCTGCTAATAATAGCCAAAACACTGTAATTTAAAGCAAGCAGTACACTGTAATTCCTGACGTTCAGCATAATCCTTGCTAGGGGCTTTTCTCAGTCTCTGGCGTTAAAACTTCATATAAAGGAACATCAACTGGTTACACATGTCCTTCCAGTCAGATTGGTCCGGACATGCACGGGGATCCGGGCGTGCGGCAGTTCTCGCTAAGAGACGGCCAACGTTCCCCTGGTCAAGTCAACCAGTACGTGCATTAAAAATATGTAACACTGTGCACCCAGTGTACATCTTTAGTACAGCTCACTGTTTCCGTCCACACACTATTAAGATTCTCCTTAGGCCCCATGCTGGCATATAGCCCCAACTGTTGACGTTTGGCCCCTACTGTTGGTCGACCCTTACTATTGTCCTGTTGGAACTGAAGTTATCAGTATCTCTTGTGGATATATTATTGGCTCGTTACTCTTACAGGGGGATGAGCCTTGCATACTTTATAAAGACGTCTTGTGTAACGGAATGAGGTATGGCTTACCGGGATTATAGTAGATGTTAATGCTATTCTCCCAGGCTGGGCAAACTGTCTTCATGGTCGTTGGATACTCACTGATCCCCTGGTCTCTGTTCTGTTCAATGTAGGACGCCATTTGTTGTAATACCTTGGTAATTATTTCAGTTTCCTTGGTTAATTATTCCACTAGTTCTCTATATCACTTTTCCAAACTCGATACATTTTCATTGTTATTTTAATTGTCACTTTCATTGTTCTTACAAGCTAAAGTTTTATATACTAATGACAACAGTTTTACAAGAATATTTATCATCCTGGCGAGATAACCCACACTGAGGTCAGCCTAATGTTTACACACACACACACACACACACACACACACACCTTGTATTATAAGTGAAAAATATTTACTTGAAATGGGACACAACAACCAAGTAAGAACACTGGTACAGGTAATACATATAGTAAGTAATAGTATTTGATACAAGTAACTACAACTATACTTTCATTTTGCCTTCACGAAAACCACCATTTCGAAATGGCTGTCAGTGAGCCATGCTCTTTTCAGCTTGAGGACGTCTTTCCCCAAAGAGAAGAGCTGCTCTACGTTGGCTCTACAGATGCATTAAACGTTATGAACAAGTCCTTCAGCGCCGGACTTGTGAACGAGTATTTGTTGATAATGAAACGTTTTACGTGCCTCTCGCTGAGAAATATCTCCACCAACCTGGTCCCGGTTTTTTAGCTTTTCTGCTCCTCCTTCGTAGAGAACCCCAAAGAAATCCTCGTCCTAGTCATTTTCACCCTCACTATTGCTGGGTTCCTTGGCCGAGTCCGTCAGAATCTTCACCATAATCACCTTCTGCTTCTTCACCTTGGCTGTGGTCATCTCCTCGACGTTATACATGACCTTGTCCTCCAACTGTCTCACCCACCCAGCCCAGTTTGAACTGATGATGTAGTGCAGCTGCCAGGAGGAAGTCCATGTCCTTTAAAAAAGGAACCGAACCTGCTTTTGATGCCATTCCAGACAACAACTACCAGTGGCTGTGATACATCTTGACACCGGGGCTTTCCTTCAGCTCCTTCAATATGGTGAGAGAGATGGCCAAGGTGGCCAGAAGTGACCCCCATGTGTAGGCTTCGTCCCCTCCCCTTGCAGGATGTCCAGTGCCTTGCAGACCAACGGTTGCATTACTCACCAGGCGAGAACGAAGGTACGAGAACGAAGGTACGAGAACGAAGATACCCCAAGAATGTTGCTCAACCGGTGTCGTCCACAAAGCTTCTTCCAGTCTCACATGATGTGGACCAGGTGAGACCTCTGTCGTAGACTGAGTTCCATCTCGTAATGTTGGGGAGGACAGTCAGCAGCAATCCAATCTTGACCTTGATGGTGTCTTAGGCTTGTGGACATCTTGCTTGCTTGTTCCACAGCTCTGTAGCCTTTCCATAAGCTGTCCGGTACATCTTTGTGGACTTCGGCAGGACATATTGAGAATCTTCCGTGGAACCAGCTGAGAATAATGTTCAGTTAATTAGTAGGTTTAAGTGGAAATAAGATACTTTACACAACTTTTAGACAGTGAAAGAAATCAAGGAATAATCAATAATCATCGGTCTACCGATCAGCACCTTCCTCTTCTTCCTAGACTTCTTCAGGCAGTTCCTCATCCATTTCGTCAAAGACACTGCATAATGAAACACTGTTAACACACTTTTTTATTCAATGAAAAATATAGATAATGAGAAAAGTCAAGGAATGCAAATAATGAAATTTAAGAAGAAAATTCTGCTTAAGTACCTTGACAAACTTGCTGCCATTGTCAGTAGCAGCCCTGCAGACCTTTGACTTGATGGCGAAGTAGAAGTGGACCTTGCAGTACCTTTGTATGTACATCTTCACAAGGACATGGAAGGTGTGTTGTCCACCAGTGGAGTCGTCTAAGACTGACTTCTGCCTGAGGAGGGTTTCCTGGTCATTCCAGTGTCTAGTCATTCCCACGAATGACCTGAAATGAAATGGGTTATGGAATACTTTGAATTGATTCAATTGAAATGTGTTCTCCCTACATGCAATTTTCATTTATATTTTGAGAATGTTGTTATGAATTAGTTAGAATAGCACTGTTTATTAGTGTTCTTTTTGAAGGGAAGTAAAAGTAATTTAATTAGAATTCAAGCATACATGTGGATGGGCACATGTCCAAACATCTGTCATAGTAGACAGCCACTATACAAAATTGAGGACATCCCTCAGGAACTGCTTCTTCTCGTCAAACCTTAAAAAGTTCATTAAAAGATATCATAAGTAACACAGGTTCTGTCTCTTCAATCTGGCACTCTGTGGTCTGGCACGTTTTGAATCTCCCATCATTAGTTTGAGGATCTGCCACCATGGCAGTTCTTTTAGCAGTGCTAAGGTGCCAAAATCTGTTTACACTGCAGCCGAGCAAATTAATAGTCCTGTTAAATTCTTAGAGCCCCAGGACAATTGTATAGTGCCACAAAAAACCCTTGCCCAAGATACTGAGGAGTCTCCATCTAGGGATGAGGATTCCAAAGATATGGTGATAATTCTTGGCTGCAGCAACACTGCAGGAACACATAAAACTAAGCTGATGGTAAATGGTAAGAGTGCTCACCTAAGGGCCTTTATAGGGGTCAGTTTGTGTTTTCTGGTATTTCTGTGGTCCGGTAATGACCAGGTCCCATTGTTGCTGGATTAAAGAGGTACAACCTGTACAAATGTTTTCCAATGAATGTTTATTTGTCACTCGAAACATACATTAAAATCAGTAACTAGAATGTGGATTCGCAAAGGCTTATATCCACATGGCCAAAGTGACCTTGAATCTCCATTCTTGCAAGGGTTAAATCGCCAAAGCAAACATTCCTGTCTTCCATATTCCTGTTAAGCACAGGTGTCGATAAAGTCCTTCCACAAATCTCTCATCGACGTCGAGTGGCAACATGTCATCCACAAAGAAAGTGATTATCTAAATAAAAACAAATACAAATTCATTACGTCTCATCATAACTGACCAATATAAGGACTTTTAGACAAAGTTGAAAGAATGTTAAATGAATTTACTAACCTTCTCTTCAAAGAGAGCCATGATGACTCTTGAAGGCCCAGTCATGGTCTCCTGTATATTCGACTGAACCATAGACCTCTTCCTCTTGTTGCTAAGGCACTTCAGGCAGTCCCTTTGCCATTTCTTCCTTTCCTGGATCACCACCTCATCTTTGATGCAATGGCTGAAATGGTCCTGGACGTGAGTGTGGCATTTGGAGACATGTCGTTTGAGGTGGTTTTGGCTCTTGTTGCTCTTCTAGAGTAAGTTCTTGTTCAACAGACAGAGCAAGCACTTGTATTCCAGGTTCTGCTTACCCTTGGGGCCCATGTATTCAGAATGTTTGTCCTGGTGTGGCCAAGGGTTACCAGGTTCAGTGTTTTCCTCCTAGGAGCTCCAGAGGCTTGACTTGAGGTTGAAGCACTGACAACACTAGATTCTCCTTCGCCTTCAGGCATTGAATTATGTTCGATTTCAGTCTCTTTCTGCGTCATCTTGATGAAATTAAATAATCTTTCGTCACACCAAAATTATTCAGAAAGGCATTGTATGAAAGGGTACTGTATTAAGTTGGGTTTGTTATGCTTAAAGTAAGTTTATTATAGTGAAAACCTAAAAAGAGACAAAAAATGGAGAATGATAAGGACCGAAGAATGTCAGACTGTCCAGAATTGATTCAAAATAGACCCTCAATCCCAATTTCGGTCTTGACTGAGAAAAGGACCTACTTTCCTGGTCCTCGTAATGGACCGAGTTTGAGGAATTCAGTCCTTTTTGGAACTCAGTCCTTTTTGGAACTCAGTCCTACCTGCCCACCTGTGTTACACACCAGCTTGATTGGACCTTTCATCTCTCCTCTAAGGGATTCAATGATTTACTTAGTTCTTAATGTTGATACATCTGACCTCTTTTTTACCTTTCTCACTCTGTGTTTGTCATGTATCACTTCATCATTCAGCATTATTCTACATTTCAACTTGCTTGGAATTCAACCATATACATTACTCATTTTAGCTTTCAATGTAGACTTTATATACACACCATTCCAGATCATTTTCCCATGTCCTACTGTTCCTTGATGGCATTTTACTTTTTTCCCACTTCTCAGAGGCGCCCTAGGCGTGAGCGTGTGGGGTAATGAAGAAGTGCACGAAGGTGTGACCCAATGTGTGCGCTCCCTCGACAACATCATTAGTATGGTCCATTCACTTAGCAATCAGGTAATAGTCTCTTGATGTGTTTCCGCTTGTCCATTGATACGGACTTTTAGGTGTTTATAGTACTTTGCAAGCTTTTTTTTTTGCATTAATCTGAATAAATTGTACCATCATTCATAGTCTGTCTTAGATATTATTCAGGATGCTGAAGGGTCATCACATTACCATCCATGGATTAAGTAGTTATGTTTATTCTTTAAGCTGTTTCAGAATTGTGATATGTACATAAGAACTTTAGTATGAACCACAATTTTTTTTTTCCTTTCTCTGCATTAGACCATCAGCTAGAAAGATTGATAAAGCCTCTTAGATGGATTAGAAGCCTTGACCTGTTAAACATGTACCTGTGGAACAAAAGTTATCAGCAAGATTTGAAGATCAATCCTCAGGAAAGTTCAAAACTAACCAGTTAGAAGTTGTCTTTACAATCTTTCACTTTATACCCTCATATTTTTTCCTCAGCACTGCCCTCAGTCTGTTGACAATTAGTCTACCTTTGTCTAGATGTATTTACTCTGTATATTGTGTGTAGCTTCAGTCTAGTGTTGGTGTGACATCCAACTTTATGCACGGCAAGATGGATAAAGAATAAGAGCAGGAGTAAAGGTTTATGAAGGATGATTAAAACTGGGACAATAGATAAACGATGAAGTTTTGTGAAGTACATTTGGTGCGAATAAATCAGTAACATATGTGCATGGGAGAAATTCTTTAATAATGGTGTTTATTTAGTATGTATGACAGGTGATAGGCTAATCAAGATGTTTGATAATATAGATGAACTTAGATGGGGTAAACCTTAGAAAACATGTATAAATGAAGTCATTGAAATTAGTAGAATTAAAGGTATTTTATGTTATTGTTTCACTAACTCATTGTGCATAGGTTGATGAACTTTTTGACTGAACTTTGAGGTTGTATGCACCTCTGCTCCATTGTATTGAGTTAGCAGCTGAGTTGTTGGCAATAGATAAGTGAATAGATTATGAAATATTTTTTCAATATTTTCAGATGGCCTTCAATAACAGTTTTCTTTTAAGGAGTAAGAATTTTCCTCTCAGACACTCAGAAAATAGTCTATTAAAACCATGTATAAGAAGAACCATTTTATCTGGCATCTGCTGGATCGACACAGTACCGGATATGAGAGTATGCCACTTACAAAAGTGTTTCCAGTAGATATTTTAGTGGATGAGTTTTTGACATCATATTTTCCATAAGTACAAAAGTGTTTCCATTAGATATTTTAGTGGATGAGTTTTTGACATATTTTCCATAAGTATACATAGCACTAGTAGTTTTGACTAACAAAAAATGAGAGAAATAAAACGTATCTGTGGGATGGAGCAAGGGGCTGGAAATCCTCCCCTCCTTCATTACTTTCCAAGAGAAGGAGCAAATGAAGGAGCCAAGGGAGGACTTTTTCCTTATAAGTTGAGTCATATGGTCCTGATGCTACCTTACATGGGAAATGGTGAATACATGTAAAAGAAAGAAAAATTAGACTTCAGATTGATCAACATTCGACCTGAAACTGGTGCACCTTCATTCCTTTTCAATTTGAACAATCCATGTCGTATGGTGTCAAGCTTCTTTGATTTAGGCTTTGCTAAAAAATTTTTTTAGCAGCAGTTTTACTGCTAATAATTCAGCAGCAGCTTTTCAAAAAAGCCTCCAGAGCAAGCTATAACTTGCTAGATAAATTTGTATAGGTCCCTGCTTTTGCAGTAAATATTGTTATAGAGAGTTTCTGGATATTCTGTATACGAGAGCTTTCTAGTTAAATGCAGGATGATAATGCTTTAGCTTTTACCATACTAACAGGACAGCTCTTGAATTAAAATTTATTTTTGGCTTTTGTGCCTTTCATGACACAATACATTAATACAAACTGACCGTTATGTACTTTTATGTTTTTTTCATCATTGTTCAGTGTTTCTTGCCTCAGTGAATTAGCATCAGGAACAGATGAAACAACAGCCTTCCTAGCTCACATCCAATCTGAAACAATCGAGAAAGCCCAACCCTTCTGACCTTTCCATGATTTCCCTTGACCAGTTTACATACCCTGGTTCAGCCCACTGACAGCACATTTTCCCCTTTACTGCATTGTTCCATTTTTCTATCCCTTTCAGGCTGTGATTATTTGAAGCCTCTTTCACCCCATCTTTCCATCCCCTTGATTTTGCTTTCTCCCATACTCTCTTGTGGTAAGTTTTTCTCTTTTCCTTTCTGTGCACCCAGACCACATCAGCACAGCCTCACCTTCCCTCTTCCACACACTTTCCCAAATTCAGGCACCAACTTTCACAGTATTTATAGGCAACACCTGACTCACTTCTCAGGCCCCTTTCCACCAGCATACTTTAAGCCTGACCCTTTCTTTTTTTGGTGACATAGCTTAGGTAAAAAATATGTCCTAATCACGACCATCTTGGATGAAAGGTATGAAAATAAGCTTAAAAAGGAAGAATGCAGGAAGGATTAATAGGAACACCTCAGGTTTTTATAAACCTAATTCTTAAAAGAAGAATGATTATAGGCATAAGGTAAAACAAATTACAGAAGAGAATTCCACAGCTTTGCTGCACAAGGAAAGTAAGCATCATAACAGTCAGTCCCCGTGTAGCTGGCCTAATTTCAGAAGCTGTGGGAAGCAGCAGTCACATACATAGTATGGGTTCAAGTAACAGATGCTGGGTCACACACATGCTGCTCAAAAGAGCATTGGCCAAAAATGATACCTGTAGAACAGAGCAATAGATAGGAAAATTTCTTTTCTTTTGATCAGTTGCTCCATTCATACAAAGGATTAATCCATCCTTGTACGCATGGAGTACTGTTCTCACATTTGGGGTGGTTCTAGGTATGGATCATTACTTTACAGATTCAAATATGACTTGTAAACTCTCCCAGGCTAACTTTAAAACTTGAACTGCTTACCCTACACTGCAGTGTTGGTTCACTTTCCCTCTTTTCTAGGTACTACTCTGATTTTTGCTCCTGAGAGCTGGCTGCTTGTGTGTCCCTAACATTAGGTACACCACTTAATACTCTCCAGGCTGCTGCGTCGCATGTTTAGTGTGTGAATTGTTTTCATAACTGTTTCTTTCCTTACACCTCGAAGTTTTGGAACTTTCTACCCTATCATGTATTTCCCAGTAATAATGATGTGGCACATTCCCAATGACAATGACGTGGCACATTCTCAATGATAATGACATGGGACTTTAACCTCTGTATTTCAATTAAGGCCTGGCCTTTATGTGGACTTTTGTCCATGACAGGAACCTTTAGTGTACAAAAAAAGGAAAAAAGAAATGCAGGAGATGGAAAAGGATGGTTGAATAAAGTTGATAGTCCGTGAGTTTATATAAGGTGAAGGCCATGATTCCATACTGACAAAGAGAGAGGTGGGAGAGGAACCACCCAAAATAAGTGATTTGATCTCCATGCTGGGGCAAATATAAGGTCTTGAAAAATACCAATGTTGATAGGATAGGAGGGGAGTCACTTTAACTACTACTAGAATGCATCAGCCATGGAGGAAGTCTGTATTAAGGAACAGAGAGAAGCAGAAAATATCCAGAGAAGGAGATTTAGAAAACAAAAGGCTTATGCTACACCCTGTCAAATCCTTGGAAATATCAAGGGCTGTGACAAATGTTTTGCAAAACTCCTTGACAGAGAAGAACAAAAGGTGTGTTGCACAAGTGAAATCACCAGTAGATTTAGCATTGCAAAATCTGTTCTTTTGATCAAAGAGAAAGAAATGTGATTCTAAGTGCTTGAGAGAGTGGGAGGTAAGGAGAATTTTGAGGACTTTAGAGATAATAGAAGTGGGAGCCATGGAGGGATAGACAGGGTTTATCTCCATCTAATTTCTTAGGTATGGCCCAAAGCATGCATTTAAGAGTACAGAAGAGACAGAGATGTAATAGGCAGGCAGGGATCAGAGTTAGCTCAGAGGCATACTCCTTTAGGCTCTGGGAGGTATGCTACCTGGGTGATACACCTTGTCCTCTTGGAGCTGAGAGAGTACGTAGAAGACCCTGCTTGAGAAGAATGTTAGAGGTGGCATAGATTCAGTTAGAGGAGATGAAGGCAGATTCGAATCAGAATTGTCCAGTGCTGAATTTGAGATAATTAAGGTTAAAAAGAGGGGCTTTATCAGTTGGAGAACTAGCAGTAGATTGATCATATCGAGAAGAAGATAAAAGGTTGAATTACTGAAGTTATTGGAGAGATTGTTATCTGGGAGGGCAAAAATGGTTATGTTTGAAGGGACACTAGTCCCAACAATATTATATGGGCTATAGATAAGACCGTGCAGAGGAAGTAGGATGTGTTGGAAATGAAATGTTTGAGGACAGTACGTGTTGTGAGGTGGTTTGATCGAGTAAGTAATGAAAAGGTAAGAGAGATGTATGGTAATAAAAAGAATGTGGTTGAGAGAGCAGAAGAGGTGTGCTGAGACATTTTGGACATATATAGAAAATTGGGTATGGTAAAGTTGACAAAGAGGATATATATGACAGAAGTGGAGGGAACAAGTAGAACAGGGAGACCAAATTGAAGATGAAATGATGGAGTGAAAAAATTTTGAGCGATTGGGCCCTGGACATGCAGGAGGGTGAAAGGCATACATGGGATAGAGTGAATTGGAATGATGTGATATACTGTGGTCGACATGCAGTAAATGGACTTAACCAGGGCATGTAAAGCATCCACGGTAAACCATGGGGAAGTCTGTGGGGGTCTTTTGTGGATAGGGAGCTGTGGTTTTAAGGCATTACACATGACAACTAAAGAATGGTTGTGAGCAGATGTGGCCTTTCTTTGTTCCTGGTGCTAATACAGAAAATAGCAATCAAGTATAAGAAAATTAGAATTGTTTGTGGTTAAGAGAATCAAAATATTTTTTTAGCAGAAGTAGTAGTATTCATATTCATAATCCCAACCATTGATATATATATATATATTTTTAGTGGTTACTATAGAAGAAGCAAGAAAATATTTTCAATAAAGATTATTCAACATTTCATCAGCTAGACTGCTGGAATCACTCACAGATAATTGCTCGTTATCACATCTGGTGCTCCCTTAACACCTTAATCTGTTTCATAGAATTGTTATCAGTAAGAAACGACTGCAAGGGACCAATGTGCTACTACCTTCCTTCACACACTTCTATCATGAGCTTGTTGAAGCTGTTCTGTTCCTCTCTGAAAACAATAGTTAGTCTTTAATTCTCTTGAATACATATAGATGTATGTGCGTGGGTACAGATGATAAGGTTACCCAGCAGGATTCTCTCCTATCCCTTGCTCCCTGGCTTCTTTGTAAAGAAATAGCATTTCACTAGTTTAGCAACTCATTTTTTCCCTCTACCTGGATTGTATGTCATCTGGAGGTAAGCTTGAAGAAATGATTCCAGTAAGAAAAGATACATTTTAAAAAAAAAGCTTTATTGCCTTGCATATGATTTACCAGAGATCTTATGTAATATGAATTTCCAATGTCTCCTAACGTAATTACATACTGCATGTTGTACAGTAATTAGTATTCATACACTTATATTCAGTATTTTTTGACCTGCCCTTGAAACTTGTTGAAAATTCATACCATCAAAGAAGTTTCTAATGCTGCCTCTTATTGACTGTGTTTACAGTTTTTCCAGCCATACTTAATATGCTTCCCACCATCACAGTGATTTATACTTATCATGTGAGCTGAATATTTGGATATTTTCTTCGTCTAATTCTCTGACATCCAGTTCTAGCAAGATGTGAGTGGATAGTCCTTCTAGCAAAGGAGTGAAGTACCTGAGGCTGTACTAACACGGCATTGCAAAGTAGATATTTGTCAATGACTGGAGAAATGTAAGGAGCATACAGATTTGATGAGGAAATATGATGTTTGTTCATCAAATATCTATGATACTAAGGCTCAGAAAGAACAACTGTTCAGTTTTTTGCTGCATTTGAATTAGAAGAATGTAGTGGTATGCAAGATTTCACCTAAATATTGATATTAAAGCATCTAGACATCATACTGTATGATTGATTCAAACTGAAACAGTCTGATGGTGCACAAGTTTCAGGTTCAGTGTTGATTGATAAGTTTAAGGATCTTCTTAATCAAATGAAGTTTATCACAGCACTTGCTTTAGTTTAAATTGTTTTCATTGTATGTATAGAAATTCATTACTATAGAACATATTGTTTGCAGTAAGATATTTGGGGGAAACACTGCTAGAAACACCATACTCTAAAATCCAGTAATGTCTGATTCCTGTAGATGCAGGATGATGAAGTTTTCTCTGTATGTGGCCTGAGATGTAGACTACAAGGGAGGGTTATGTGCCCTTTTATTTTTTTTATTCTTTATTTTTTGGTGTTTACAAGAAATTAGACGACAAGCCCATGTTGCCCATGGAAACAGCATTGTAGGAAAAGTGTTTTTTCTTTTTTACCACTGCATGTACTGGTCAAGGTGTCTCATTTTCATCACATATCCTTTGTCATGCTACATACATACAGAAAGTGTCTCACATACTTGATAACGAAATCAATATGCAGAGTTGCTTTGCAAATATTTCATACATCTTTATTAATTCTTTGATATTCATTGGAGTGATGATCAACAGTGTAAATGTTCAAGGAAAATTTGATATATACTGCCCCCCTTGAATATGGGAAAAGTTCTTATGCTACATATTGACTGACAATTATTACATTTAGCATTGCACCAATGAAAAAGATGTAGCATTTACTGAATGAGCAATGTGAAAAAGGTGGAGTGTTATGTGTACTGTGAGTTTAGTGTTATATATGAACTGGTTTTTGTGTAAATGACAGCTGTGATGAAGCATCAGTTATAGTTTTACGTAAGTAATCCCAAGGCAATAATTTGCTATGAAGTGTCATTTTATGCATGAGTGACCCTCATACTTATCACATGTTTTCCTCTCTCCCAACAGACCAAACTATTTGATGAAACAATACGAAGAAACTTGGAACCTCAGTTAAACCTTTTCAAGGAAACAATCCAAAAAACAAACATAGAGAATGGAACAGTTGAGATGTTCATCATTGAGAGCCTCCGATACATGCAGGGCAACATATCTGAGGTTCTCCTTATCAATGTAGAAGACATAAATGCGATGGTAGGTTACCTATAAGTGCTGGTTTTTCAATTCATATTTCTCTTTTTTTTGAGCTTGAATGTGAACTGAGTAATGCAATCTGTTGTTGATTTCCTTAAACAGCATGAATATCATGGTTAGAAATGCAGGTCTTGGGTACTCATCTTAGCAACATTAGCATTAGGAACAGACAACTGTATTTTTAAGGAAGAATTCCTGCTTGGCACCTGTTTTTCATTTAGAAAGAGAATATACAGGAGGGGAGGAGTTTCAGCCTCCTGCTTCCACCCCATTCATTACCTTTTGTGATACACAAAAGATGCACATTTAATACAGGTAGATCTGTAGTTCAAATTCCTTGGGACCTAATAATGTTCAAATTATTATTTCTTTTATTATTAGAGACCAATCTTTCTCACTGGCCCAGATTGAGGTCTAAACATTTAATAACTTCAACTGTGTTGGTCTTGTATACCCACTGTAATTTTTCATTGTTACTTGTACTATCCCAAGATTCTTCCTAGTGTAATAAAACCTAAAGGACAGTTTGGCAGCCAACAATCAGTGAGGTACATTACCAGTACTACATGCTTGGGCATTGGGAGGGTCAGTGATGACTGTGTAGCGAGCCAGCACTTCAGGTGTTGTCAAGTTGCACTCCTCTGATCCAGGTAGTTGTCTTTTCTTTCTGCCTCACCCACGCATGTATTGGCATCTTGTCCACATACATACTGCACCCAACTCACACAGCTTATTCTTAGTGACTTTTCTTGCTGTGAGCTCTATGCACTAGACCTGCCTTTTGGCAAATTGGTAGGACCAAGTGATAGAAGCCGAGATCCTTTACCTCAGGAAATGATTGAATTCCTCCCATACGGATGGTGGAGGGATTGAAGCCCTTAGATTCTCCATCCTCAATGATTTAGAGCAAAGTTTCTCCCACCCTACCCATAAACCTGACCACTGTGACCACTCTCCTGATATTCTTGATTTGTTTTTCACCTCTAGTCCAGCTCGTTGTAAATACACAATCTTGCCCTCAGTTGGTTCATCTGATCCCACCCTCATAAATGTATCTATTCTTAAGGCACCTCCCCCTCCAGTAGCCCTTTCTTCTAATTGTAAATACTGACACCTGAATAAAGCTGCCTGGGGAAACTTACGGAGCCTCTTTTCTGACTTTCCTTGGGTATATTACTGTCTCTTATGTGGTGATGCTTCTGTCTCTGTCAGAAACATAGCAGAAGTTT
>JAUTXX010347391.1:1340-13462 GCA_032273605.1 Panulirus laevicauda | reverse complement strand
GGGTTGGGCCATTTCTTTCGTCTGTTTCCTTGCGCTACCTCGCTAACGCGGGAGACAGCAACAAAGCAAAATAAATATAAAAAAATAAAATGTGTTATAGTCCATCTTGTCTGCAGGAAATTTGTAAATGAAGGCAAGCATGGATTTGTACCAATTGAAAGTACAAAAATATAACCATTAATTCACTCAATTGGTCTATATGAAACTAATGTAAGGATAGAGAATGGACACATTTCCTTGATATTACAAGATTGATAGAGTAAAATTTGTTCATCCACCAATTGGTCTCTTTTGTCTTTAGCTAAGGGCATCAAGAACAACTTTTGTAGCTCTACTTTTCCTTCGCTTTTCCATTCTAATGGTGCTATAGCTGTCTCTCATTAGATAAAGTAACACTTGTTCATTCTCATTTCTCCTCAAACTCTATGATGCTGTAATTCCTTCACCTACTGATGCTCCTCTTACTAATTCTATGCCCCTCCTTATAATATTGCAGAGATTATACACCTGAGGGCATCCACCCCCTGTACTGAAAGTGTGTGCCTCTGAGCTTCTACAGTTGCATGCTCATGTGTTTCATTTCTGTTTAAAAAACAGAGCTCTTATTTTTTGGAAACACACTTTGGTACAACCCATCCCCGAGAAGAGTGCTTGGACTTCTACTATTTCTGAAGTTTTTCAATCCCTCCTCAACTCTCATATCCTCAGGTATCTCGAATCTCCCCACGTTCTCTCTGATCACTAGTATGGCTTCTGTAAGGCAAGATCCAGTGGTGATATTCTCTCATACCTTGATAATGTCTGATCATCATCCCTGAAAGATTTTGGGGAATCCTCTGTAATCGCCCTTGATATATCCAAGCTTTTGACAGGATGTGACATCAGGTTCTCATCTCAAATATCCCCTGTTTTGGCTTCCCTCCCTAACTTTGTTCTCTCATATCCAGCTTCCTATCTGGCTGATCTATCTATGTGGTTGTTTGTGTATCAGCCTCTTTCCCTTTCTCTGTCAACAGCAGTGTCCCTCAAGGTACTGCTTTCACATCTTGGGTGGTTCTAGCCCTGCATCCTTACTTGACAGACTTTAGTCATAAGTAGTCCAACTTATTAACTCCCTTAGGCATACTTCAGAACTTGACTCATTTTCCCCACAGTGCCAGGATGTTTCACTTTCCCTCTTGTATGGTACAATTTTGACTTTAGCTCCTGAGATCTGGTTGGAGTTCACAAGTAATGGAGAGACATTTTTTGTGGCAACCCCCTTGTGGGCATTTCAAAGGGAACGGTTGTCAGAGATATAGATAGATAAACAGAGCAGGCTGCTTTTGCCATCACCACAAGCTAGATCACACAATACGCTGCAAGCTGCTGTGTTGTGATTATTGTGTGGCCATTGGCTCCTCAAGGGTGGGCTGTTTTGTTGGCATTTTTCTTTCCATACACTGCGAAGCCTTGGAATTCAATGCAGTCTCATGTCTTTCCCAACAACTATGACTCAGCACTTTCGAATTTGTAAATACTTTTAAATGTCTCTTCGTTTTCTTCATTAACTTATTTATCATTCACTTTAAGCTTGGCCTTGAAGTCTATGACTGGAGCCTTCAACTTCAAAAAAGGAAAAGAAATATGGGAATATATATCCATGATATGCTAGAAAGCAGGTAAAGATGATTTGTTGTAGATATGAATTAATTGAGTATATCAATAATACCACTGAAATCTAATGTAAATGACTTTAAAGAAATTTTGATGTTGAGGGGATTGGAGAGATCAGATCCAGTAATTATATGGGTTGGAGACTTTGACTTGCATTTTATTGAGTGGAAGGTAAGAGTAAATTATTGGTGAAGAAACAAAAAAGATGAGTGGATCAACAGATGGTAGAGAACATTTCCTAATGTCTAATTAATTTGGGAATTTTGATTGTAGGTAGTAGTTGGTAGGCAGCCACCAACCAGGGAGGTATATTACTAGTGATAGCTGAGAGATTTTAAGGAGCATTAAAGGAGATTGACAACTTGTATTGATAATGTGAGCCTTTTGGGAAGTAACATGAATGATGCAAATGTTAATTTTTGTATTGTATATGATTTTTAAGTATTTCTTATTTTTCTCAGATGTATTTGCAGCACAAGAGGTTGATCTAAGCATGTTCCTGACTCTTGATGACACAGATCTTAAGGAACTGGGCATAAAGATATTTGGACATCGTAAGCGCATTCTTATGGCAATAAAAGGTAAGTTACATAAGATCTTGTTTTCATTTTGTTATATGTGAAAATGATGCATTTTCCTATTAATAATTGTTAATTTCTCCTTTTTACAATGTTGATTATTAATTTGTATTTTGTTTTTTAAAGAGACAAGTTGGGTTGATTGCTTTCCATACATCAGTGTCAGCTTCATTTTTTTTGTTCCTGCTGCTGTTATTTTGAAACTATTTACAGATCTGGCAGCAAAAAAGCCATTCTTCTTTGGTGGTCTTGGTGGTGTGACAAGTGGAGTAGATCGTACATCTGCCATCAGAGAGGCGGCATCAGCATGGGAGTAATGTAAAGAATATGACAAAAAGAATTATGGGGAGTTGGAAGATTTGACTGGGGATTATATTTAATGATAGTGCTCTAGTTTTGACAGAAATTTGAGATCAGGGTGTATTTATACTGATTTATCATGGACTTCATTATCTTGTAATAACTAAGGGTGAATGACGAACTGTTAATGTAACCACTTAAGGAAGTTTATGCAATGTATTTTACCTCGTTAATTGGCCATAATTGTAGTTCAAAATCAAATATTTTTGTTTGTGAAATATCATTAATGATGTTTTGTAGATTTTTTTTTAAAGTCAACTGAAAGTGGCAGTTTTAGATAAGAATTTCTACTAAATTTTGCAGCAACATTTTCTAATGATTTCACTTTTCAGTGACATAGTTAGTTTCAATCAACAGTTTTTGTTCCATCTTGTATGTTAATGATGGTATCTGTAAATCATAACTTACACAAAGATGATTTTATTTTATTACATTTCTGCACATACAAGAATTAGTACATAACTATTTTTGGACTTTGATAATGTTTCATTATTTGTAATAGGCTTGCCTGTATGAACAGGTTTGGTTAGTAACGAAATGTGACATGTCTGGTGGGTGGAAAGTTTTTAATTTCTTAAGACAGCTTTTTAGATTGGGGCTTTACACACCACCAGTTCTGTCGATGTCGATTCATAGATGTGTCTGACAACCCAGAGCCATGGAGTAGTGGTCAGCTTTAGTGTAGTGATTTAAAATTTCTGAAATATTAACATTGCTGAGATATTAAACCCAGAACTGTTTACTGCCAGTTTTAAAAAGTTTTCTCAGAATATTGATCCAATATGAATATTGTAAAGTGTTACTTTGCTGTCACTATTACCATGTATCTGCTTGGCATCTTGTGTTTGTCTTGACATAGTGTGAAAAAGTCACTTCATTTGCTACATGCTAAGATTATCTGCCTGTATATTTCAGCAGCTTTCTGACTTGCCTTTAGGCGATAAAATGTCTCAGATTATTTGAAAGGGGAATTGGCTATGGCTGAATGTGTGTATCATCTAAGGTGATGTGATTTATGTGTGAACTCTGAAATGAAACAGAATACACAAGTACAAATATTGCAGGTTTTTCAGAGTTCTGCTTGCATTATTGCTCAGATTTAATGGCATCATGATGCTTAACTGAAATTGTGGTAGCTTATTCAGACTCTGTGAGCTTTGTTAAGAATATTGGTACTATAGTTCAATGACATTACATTTCCAGTGGCCTGTGTGCCTGTGTTCATTGTGTGATTCTTTGTGCCAGGTGCAGCTGTATCATTTGAATTTTATATTATATTTTATGTTTAAAGTGTTAAAGATTTTCTTGTAAGGATAAACAGTTTACAATCAAGCTGGTATACATTTGAATTTTCATAGATTAGTCCATTGGTTTCAGAATTGGTATTCAGGCAGGAAATCTGCACTACATTGTTTGGAGTTTAGATGACAAAGAATTCAGTCTTAATTGAAAATTTTGTTTATTTATAAACACTTCACTGAACTCCCAAGTCACTGTTGCATTCATTATATTATTTCCTGCTTGTACTGGTAGATTTTGACCTGGACAAAGTTCTTCCATGGATCGTGTGGCCCCATGATGTAATTTTGTTTTACAATTTTAAAGTCATTCCATAATTGCATAGCAAGTGCCTTAATGCAGTGTTCATGTGGAATATAATTGTGATATTAACTATAGATTGTATTTTACCATTTTGGGTGTTATGCCCAAGGTTAGTTCACTATTTTTTTTATATAAAAGTTTTGTAAATACCATGAATCATTAATTTCAACTTGATATGTTACCTACGTGCATGTAATTACTTAAAAACATTCTCTAGTCTTTATGTTCTGTTCAGAGAAAAATTGTCACTCTTGTTGATAGCTTTTTAGATTTTTATTACTTTTAGAGCAATGGGAGTTTTAGTTAGTGTATTGGGGTTTTACAGGAGTGACTGCTTTTCCCCTGAGAGAATAACTGTTGTGTTCCTAAATATAAAGATAAACAAAAACTAAATCCTTAGTATGCTCTTATTTTAATTAAAAACATGAATCTATGGGTTTGCGAAGAATTCTGCATTTTCAGTTTAATTGCTCTTAATTTTCGTTTGGTTCTGAATAAAGTTTAACTAGATTTGTGTATTCTTACCCAACCATTATATGAAAAGCAATTTTTCATTAGTATTCCAGTGGTCTGGAAGTTGTTACTATCATACTGATGTGTTTATCTTGGACGTCCTTTCCTTCTGGGAACATCCATTAGGGGAGATGGCTTTGGCAAAAGTTTCTCCATTTGTCCTTGCATGCCTTTCTCGCATACACCATTTATATATGTTTATCTTATCATAAATGCCTCTTCCCTTGTGTTAATTGTGTAAATATAAATGGATAAGATTATTTGAAAATATGAGTTTTTAGGGCTTGGGGACCACAACTTCAGCAATACAGCAAAAGGTTATGACAATCCAAGTCATGTATATGTATGTTGTGCTTACAGAAGTTGATTGTAAATAACTGAACTCTAGGCATGGAATGGTTTGATGCAAGACTTGCACATTGTATGCCTGCATGAACTTTTTATTTACAGTGCAAGAAGTTCGTTTAGTTAATGATGAGCATTTGACAGAAGGGTTGCTCTTTGTGATCATGGAAATGAGACCAATATATTCATCTGTCTACTCATGAAAAATTGAAGAAAGAACTCTATTATTCACTCAGTGTTACAAGCAGAATGCTGATAATGCATATTACTCCATGTTCTGTGTATCTATAAATTTCTTCTTCATTTTATGCAAAGGATTGTGTATCTGACCACTTTGTATGTATTCTTATATGGTAAATTTATTTGATTCTTGTTTTATAGAATTAATTATACAGTAACCTGTGCATTTCTTCTATTGTAGGAAAGTTTTACTGCCTCTAACCTCGCAATGCAAGCCTGATTTTTTCTGGTGCAGGTACCATATTCTTTTTTACTCTGGATCTTGTGTGTTCCACGTTTTGAAACGATATGAGGAGCCAAGTGACGTTTTTGTTTTGAAACAACTTAAGAAACCTACTTATTGAGACTGCCATGGAATTTCTATAAATATACAACAGTAATGAACCCAGGAACCAAGTTCGCAGCACTGCTATGGGGACCCCAACCCATTTCGAGGAAGCTTCACTGACATTCGTTCTCTAATGGAACGGTAATTTGCCATCCCATTGAAGGTGTCTCCACTATATTGTGTGAAGAGCCACCTCCTTTACTAATCTCCAGGAAAATACAGTCCGACTATCCATCTCTCTTGTTCAAAACACTGTGCATTTTGTTGCATCGGACAGCATAAATCCTTGCTTTCTCTCATTCTAGTAGTTTCTCATTTGCGAATATTCACCAATTTACTTTGATCATCGTGTGTTAAAATGACCATTTGTGTTAAAAAGAAAGTCGGTATGTAAGAATCGTCATTACCCCGTCAAGTCAGTCCAATCGCCTGATATGGAAAACTGCCTTGATTCACGGTAATCTTAAGCTTTTCATGTACATTTTACACTGGAAACTCATCTTGTGTTTGTCGGCCAATGAAACCAGGTTGTGAGGGTTGTATCAAAGAACACGAAGCTGTAGTTTTGCTTTTGTAGATTCGTATAAAGTTTATGGCTATTTCTTAAGGCTTCTATTTACTTAATATAATATTCATCTCTTCCCCCGCCACAAACAGTCTCAAGGTGACCCAGTGATCTGTTTCTGATTATGTTACTTGTAAGAGGAAAAAAAGCCGTAGGTGAGTTGTGGCCTACACTAAAGAATCCTCGTCCGAGGCGAGGTTAGCTTACTGCCTTCAGCCATAATGCTCCTGGCAATGTGTCCGGTATGCCAGTTCTCCGAAATGGTTGCAATGATTCATCTCCAGATGAAAGTTACGAACCGCCTGCCACTTAACATGTGTTCCGTTGTTGATTAAATGGTAATGCGACACTGGAGAAAATATTAGATATAAAAGCCTAGTATAATGTAATTGCCCGTAAATGAACCCAAACATCAAATGTCCCAAAATAAAAGCGCTAGAAGTAGGTCGCAGTATTTTCGTTGACCAAGTTTCGCAAAATCACACGTCCATTGTCTCGTCCATTCTCGTGGCAAGGTCTTTATACGGTAGGTGCTCATCTGGAGTGGAGAAAAAACCTAACCTAGTAATCCTGTCCTTAACATTAGACCTTAGCTAAATGAGCATGTCGCAGTGATGACTACCAAAGAAATACGCGAAATTTGTAGCCACACTATATATTGCAATGTCTTCAGTTAAAGTTTGAAATTTCAGTTACCGATAGATATTTAGAGGTTAGTTGGTAAGTCTCTTTCCTGTAAGTGAAAATGTTACATTAATTCAGTAATGAATAACTTGGAAATCCTTTTTTCATAAATTGAGTTCTTCAACTTCCATAACATTACAATACGTATGACTATGAATCGCAATGAAGCAAAGCCTTCCCGTCTCGTGAGTGATGCGACCGCACCTCCTACTCAGCCAATCACCGCATCAACATTTTCTGACGTCACGTACAAGTCTTCCAATCCGGTGATTTGTTTTGAGTACTAGACACGCCTAGCCAATCCGAAGACGGGGATTCCATGACGCAACTAGACGTCTGAGGCAAGCGGCTGCCGGCCGGCGCCTGAACAGTGTTCGGACTGCGATCAATACCTTTCGAGTCGAGCAGTAGTATCATTCTTGATTCAGTGGTGCCAGCAGCTACACAGTCGTAGTGCTTGACTTGAGCCTCAGTGTGGCATTGGACTGACTCGGACTACTCGAATCTTTTGACTTTATTTGCTTTACTCTAGAAGGATAACCTTCAAATGTAAGTTGACAGATAATCCTTATCGGAAATACGTTGAAATCCTGTTTGAAATTGTCGGTTAGGTATTTTTGATAGCAAGAATTATTATAATATTAAAAGAAAATGACAGACAAAATGTGAGAAAGTTGTCCTTTTACAGGGCCAGTGTCCTTATTGACCCAGGCAGACAGGTCAACTGGTTTCCGACCTTGGAAACTGAGGTTGACCCAACAAACAATGTGTTAGAGAAAACCAATGGTGTATTAACATAAACGCATAGAAGAGGGAGATTACACTCGTGGTGCCCTACTTCTTAATCTTCGTCAACCTTTCCTACTTTTGTGTAAGGTCATAATTTACTTTCTCATCACTTAGTTTATTCCACTCATTTACTAGTATACTATAAAAGTGCCTCTCTGC
The DNA here is from genome assembly GCA_032273605.1 of Panulirus laevicauda. Classification (NCBI taxonomy): domain Eukaryota; kingdom Metazoa; phylum Arthropoda; class Malacostraca; order Decapoda; family Palinuridae; genus Panulirus; species Panulirus laevicauda. The sequence continues at coordinate 5,643 of JAUTXX010347391.1, read as the reverse complement.
ATCTTTTCTGACAATTTTCTTACATTTCATATTTGTGACACTTGGTGAGTATTGATAGTAGAAAAGTATGGGTAGATGGAAGCTGAAATGGAGAGACGTGATAAAATGTACTTAATGACAATGTTGTATTGGGCAATTATAGAAAAAAGTTAAATGCTAAGATCTATCGAAAAAGTATGTTTTATACACTGACACAAACTATGCTCAGTGAGACACTAAAAAGACTATTATCTTATTCTGGGAAGCCTGTTCTCACATTGTGGGCAGAGTTACAAAGATTGCGCACATTTGCTGATTTTTTTTTTCATTGCATGTTGAGAAGATTGTGCGACTAACCAAGTCAGAGTCTGGCGGTCAGGCTGTTACCTGAGGATGACACATATGGGTACTGATGTATACGATCCAAGGATAGAAGATTTGGCTTTTTGTGGAAGGTGATGGTGGAGCCATGGTGTGGTGGATGATGGAGAGGGAGCGGTAGTGGAGAAATTACTTCCCTTTGAAATTAGTAATAACTTCAGAAGTAAGAGCTGACAATTAGTATATTTTGATTATTGGTTTCTTTACTGTTGCTAAGGGCGCAAAATTCCGTAATTACCCCTTGATCTTTTTTTTTTTACTGAAGTCCTCCGAAGAAAAAGAGAAGTATGGTGAATAGGCATTTGTGATGTAGGGGAAGGCATGTGTGTGTTAGGGACGGCCTAATCCGTTAGATTATGACAAAAAAGCATTATCGTAGCTAAGGGTCGTTTAATAATGTTAAAAGTTGGGTTTCAAGGCTCAGACGTCTAACTATAGGTTGGTGCTCGTCGTATATGGTTCTGGAAAGACCTAAGAATTTCCTTAAAATGTGCAGGTGTTACTTCCACGAGGGGGATTAAATAATAGCAGATCACACACGTGAAGCACTGATTGTAGAACATTTGCTGGAAAGATAAAAAGAGAAGCTCCAACCTTTCGACTGTTTTTCAAGTCGGATTTATTTTTGTCGTGTTAGAGGCTGACACTGATCATTGCACCTTGCTTGTGGATGCCTGCCAGTACCTTGAGGTCCCAGCTGCGTCAACCTCGAGTCTCCATAGCCACTAAGGAGTCGAGTCAGACCAGATCCTCTTTGATTCGTGGGTGTCAGGCTTGAGCAACTTTACTTCCCGGTTTCATAAACATCACTGTCTCTGGTGCATGGTGGATCATCATCCCAGAAAAGTCACCGGTGTCATGAGCAAGTCTGGGACCTGCTCATGTCCAGCCCAGCCACCAGCCGCAGGATAACTGATGGCTGACAGCGTTTCACCATCATGCAGATGTGTCTGGGGAGTCATAGGAATGATGAGCTGACCTTTCACCTTACCCTCAAGGATCAGTTTAAAGACCCGACCATTACATCGTTGTATCGAAGGATTTAATTATTTTTTTGCATGTGAAAATTTCGGGGAAAAGCCTAAAAATATTCAACTGTCTGAGATATCTACCATGTATTGTTTCTGCAGCTACTATGTTTAACACCACGCATACGGATCAGCCAGAAACCATCGTACTGAAAGCGTGAATAAATGTTGATGTACACGCAGTGTTAATCACAAATTTGGAAGGTCTTCGTCAGTAGCTGGCAGTTAGGTCAGTTGTAATGATCGTTCGTGACATTTTACCGTGATGTTTGTCCTATAGTAAAATTATGCGAGTGTACGTGGATGGTAATGGTTGAGTTTTTGAAAACTTAGATCAGGGAAGCAAAGCCAGCGTTGACAATATTTTTGAAGGACTTATTCTCTCCCATCTGGAACAGAGCTGTGCTAACATCACCATAAAGGGCTACTGACACGTCTGAACGTCCATCACTGTTCATCTCAGAGACACCTGGGACTGCTGGGCCAGGCATAATGCTTGTACATTGTGCTAATTATAGCAGAAGCGAGTTACATCTTTGTGCATGAAAGGAGAACACTGTAGGGCCTTGCCTATTATGTAATGTGGAGATAACTTGGACGGAATGACAGACAGCGGATGATGAAGGGGATCATGGAAAATAACAGATGTTAGGGGCGCGGATCTATTTAAACTACTACAGGTATGTCAGAGGCGCATGGCTGTTTAACCTACTACAGGCGTGTCAGGGGCGCACGGCTGTTCGAGTGACCTACTACCGGCAGATATGAGGTGCAACAGAGGAAGACTTGGAGGCTTCCGTAAGAAGGAAGAGATTGAATTTTTTCAGGGTATATGTAGCCAGAGAGGCTACACAACGTACACTGAAACCAAATACAACAACCATCTTGGTAGACCAGGTCTTTGCCAAGGAACCATGGTTGCTGAGGGTGCGAGGGTGAAGAAGAGCCGCGGAACAGCGTCAGGAATAACAGTGTGATCAGTGGGTCACTCACTAATCATTATGATGTACATGGCGGCACGATCGTTGTATATGATGGCATGACCTTTGACTTAATTCTTGTAGTGCAGGAAGAGGCGTAGGGCTGAGAGGAAGCGCGATGTGCTAGAAGGGGGCGTGGTAGAGGAGGCGAGGTACAGGGAGGGGCGCGATGCGGAGGGGATTGGGGACGTGTGCTGGCAGGCAGGGATGAGACATAAATACACAGTATAGATGTGTGGGGTAGGGTGGGGGATGGGTAGAGAGTAGTTCTTGCCTGAGAGGGAGGTGCCTGGGGGCTGGGTTGGGGCTAGGCCCTGGGAGGGTGCACGATATGGCGCAATGCCAGAGTTTGGGTTGCAAATTCTTGTGTTCATGGACGAGCAACTCGAATATAAACAGTTAAGTAAATCAAAATGAAAGTTTTGATTCGCCGATGAGTCATTGTGATGCAAAAAATCACCTGAACAATCACAAGTTACCACTAAGTTTGGTAGAGGTAATAGGACAACAATGGTACCCTGTATTTAGAATTGTAAATCCTTGAGCAGAAGGTAAGGATAGGCCATAGTATTTAACGGTTGTACCGTCTTCAAGGATTTAAAACATTTTAAGAAGTGCGATTTTTTTTTATGTTGGAGGCTCCAGTCACGGACAAAAGTCCACATCAAGGCCGGGCCTTAATTGAAATAAAGAGAGGGGGGGAAAACTGAGACAAGATAAAGTATTTACGATTTTTGGGATGTGAAAAACCTGTCTTTTAAGATGTGGCAGGTCATAATGTTTAGGAAAGATGTGAGAGGGTAGACTGTTCCAAAGCTTTGAGGTGCAGGAAAAGAAACGGTTATCAAAAAGTCTGTCCTCGAGTTGCAATCGGCCAGACAGTAATCATGTGACGCAGCAGTTTGCCGAGTATTGCGTGGTCTAATTTGTGGTGGGGGCACACGAGTAGCCAGCTCTTGGAAGCAAATGAAATAGAATTGGGTCAAGTTTTGAAGATAGACTGGGAGAGCTTATAAGTCGGAACACTTTCGACTCATCTCTTCAATTAAGGATACAGAGCTAGAATCACCCCAGATGTGAGAGCAGTACTCCATACAGGGTTAGATCAGTCCATTGTATGAATGAAGCAACAATTCAGAAAAAAAGAAATTTCAACATTTAACTAGGACTCCCAATTTCTTAGAGGCTGGCAGCTGTTTCTGTAATGTGAGATTTCCAAGATAGAGTAGATGTTGCAGTAACAGCAATTATGTTCGAGTCAAGAGATGGAATTAGAGAACCGTCAAAGGGGTGAGGAAATGTGTGAGGAATTTTCGATGGAGAGATGGGTAGAAACTGGGTCTTGTTGGAATTAAACAACCAGATTTCGTCTACCCCACCGAGATATCCTGTCCAAATCCGAGATACAGATTGAGAGGAGCACAATTGAAAGATAAGGAATGCAGTGTTGAATCAAAATCGTATGAGTGCATTTGCTATCGATGTAGAAACAAATTACACTACATCCTTTGGTGAGACGTATTCTGCGGTTTGATTATGGTTTACGGCCGATCTTGTTTGTAGCCGATTTCACATTAGGGGCACCGTAGATGCTGCTAGCTTTGGTGTGTAGATGGGTTGATAGCCACTCAGGCCTATCCCAGCGCCTGGATAGCAGACCACATTTCAGTTGCTGATTAAGTAGTTTACTCAGTAATTGGTGGCTGGTTTCTGTTGTGGGTGGCAGTGGCATGTGAATTCATTGAACTAGTATATATGTTAGATACATTTCTCATTCAATGATATCGAGAGCGGAAGACCAATAAATGGGAGTCGAACTGTAACATCAAAATAGATCAGTGGTACCAGCGTCCACTGTTAGTCTGTCGAGTACATAGAGTACATACGTAAGAGTACGCATAGTACACATAATAAACGAGTAACAGGAGACCTGTT
>JAUTXX010347280.1:0-13463 GCA_032273605.1 Panulirus laevicauda | reverse complement strand
TATAAACTTGAGAAAACAGAGAGGGGATATGTCGAACTCCGTTTTCACACACACACACACACACACACACACACACACACACACACACCAATTAGACTAAGAGTGCAGGGGAGTGCAGCGACCCAGGTTATTTGCAGCATATTCAAAATGGGAGAACCTTGCACAGAAGGCGCGGCACTGTGACTGTGAGGGCATAATTATTTTCACGTCTGCAGCCGGCAGGTTGCAACAGATACTCACACATTATGCAGGAAAGGTGGAGGTCGGAATCACGCGGGGACAATACGCTCCTTTAATGACCTGTAGGAACATCGTGATATCCGAACACGTCATAGCGTACTACCTCGTCTTGGGGAACGGACAGACTTTCACTCCCATCATAATTCACGCCCTCTTTCAGCCCTCTAGCGTCTTGCTCCACCGTACAATATCTCAAACCCCGCTCTACCACACTCACGAATATGATCAACGCTGGGAAGGAACGACAACGAACAAACTACACTACCCCCCCAACCTCCTCCCTAAGCTTTCACTCAGTTTTAATTCCCCCTCTAAACAGCTCCGTAATGCAATGACATTCCAGGCCGCCAGCGGGGGGCCTGGCCATTACAACATCTACCAAGCCAGAGGACCCGGTGCAGGTGTCTGACAAAGGCTCTTGGTTGGCGTACTGGAGGACCTGTTATACCCGAGCCATCACATTACGGCCCTGTTCCCCCACACTCGTAACGGCAAATGCTCGGCGATAATCCCATGTATAAATATTCAGATATGGCGTGTTCTTCCCTCGAGGAAAAGAATAAATGCTGGGAAATTACGGCTCACGCTTGGTCTCTCTACGGTGGAGGTGGCGCAACTTTCCGAAGAGAGACAGAGAGAGAGAGAGAGCCTCAAGTTCAACACCTGCTGAAATTCACTAACATCCGTGGCGTCGTAAATCTTGCTGTTATTCGGGGATAAATTGCTCAGTCTTGACGGGATATGACAATACAGTTATAGATCTCATGTGAATATATCAAGTTTCCAACAACAGGGGTATGTGCTCAAACCTACTCTCTCTCTCTATCACTATAAATGATCTTATCTCTTCAACACTAAGCCCTATTCATCCGCACGCTAGTGATTCCACTTAAAATACTTGGCTCAAGTTTCCTTCTCGCCTCACTCTAATACACCACCGATCTCTTTCTCGTACAGACCTATGCAATATCTCAAAATGGGGAAGCGGTAACTTGGTTCAATTCAATAGAGATTAAACGCCATTTCTACCTGTATCTATTTTCTAAGTGGCACCCTTTTCCCTCAGTTCCATTTCAGAACATCACAACTCAACCCTGCAAGAGCACAGACATGTTTGGCACAATCAAGTCCACCACTCTGTCTAGGAAATCTCACATAATTAACATCATACAATCTGATTCCCAAAATCTTGGTGTCTGTATTGGCGCAGTAATTAGCTTTCTCGCTAATTAGTAGCTGTTTCATATCTACAGGGATCTTACTTGTCCCAATATGAAGAACTGCTCACATATTTGGAGTGGCTTTACCTGCGGCACTTCATTAGCCAGGGTGTAATCAAAAGCCTTCCGTCTCATTAATTCTCCAGGCATCATCTCCAACTTTAATCATCCCCCTCAACCCTTCTGTCTGGGGTGATGTTCCTCCCTTCTCCCCACTCTACATGTATCATTTTGGCCACTTCTCCCATGTGTTGTCTCCGTGCGACCTTGCCACCAAAGATGAGATCATCAACTCGGGTCAGGCTGCTGTGAAATTAAAAAAAAATACCTCAAACCTGGTCCCTGTACCGAGTTTGATTGTGTACAAACAGCTACTGATACGTCTGTTAGGGAAGTGTTTGTCTGTGGCTTTGTGTCCATCTATTCATTCATATGTACATCATCTTGTGAACTCGACATTTCCCTCAACAGTATTCAGCATATGACTCCTTCGCTTCCTTAAAGTTCTCATAAAACCGCTTAACCTTCCGCTGCATCCTCTCTTAGTCTGTCTACCTACATTCTTGTTAACCATTCCCCCTCTCTGACTGTCCTCCGCCTTTCCTGCATCTTGTATCATTTATATGGCTCTCTTACCCTCACTATCCACCTATCCCCACAACGCCCGTCTTTTCTTCTTTGTCCAACGCGTTTCCGTTTTCTGCTTTCTTCCCTCCTTTACCATTTCTGTATATATCGTCTTGCACTCCATTCATCCTATCTTATCATTCTTTTACGTGTTGTCGCCTACACTTACCTTGAAATACATTCCTTTAGCTTTTAAGGATAATTCTGTCTGTATCTTTTACTCTTTTATACATCGTTAACCCATTCATTCTCTCTGCACTTCCTCCAGCGGTGAGGAATCTATTCATTTTACCAGCTTACACTCTCTGTCCACTCCTTCAGTTCAGACAACCATCCTTAATTCTAACCCACGTATTTACCCCTCTACAGTCTGCCAGAGACTGTTCCCTTCTCCTTGCAATGGTTCCTCCTCCAGAGCATCACAAGCCCCATATACCGCAATACAACTTTTCTTCCTTCACCATAACCACGTTAACTCCGGAGTCTCCTCACAGTAACCACGTAACTCTGGATAGATTCCTCGCTATGTACATGTGATTCAGGGAGTTTCTTCACTATAACCACGTAACTCTATAGACAGTTTCCCCACACAGTGACCGCGTAACTCTTGCGTGTTTTTTTCACTATAACCACGTAACTCTGGGAAGTGTCCGCACTATGACCACATAAATGGTGAGTTTCCTCACTATGACCACATAAATGGTGAGTTTCTTCACTATGATCACGTAACTCTGAACAGGATCCTCACTATGACCACGTAACTTTAAGACAGCGTCTTGACTACGGCACAGCAACTCTAGGGGCTTTCCACCCTAAACCAACGTCACTCCTCTCTATAAGGTTTCCTAGCAATACCACATCACTAGGACACGCCCAATCACCCTTGTCTCCCGTATCACCTCGGTTCTCTACACCACGTCGCTATGGCCCATCTTCCACACACTACCAACCCCATCAAAGAAATCTACAATGAGCCATGTCTCGTTACCAATGAGTTTATCTTCCTCAACCCATCGCGTCAAAATGAGGAAACTTCCTCACCCTGGGCCTTATAATTACTGTACCATGTCGCCGAGGGCAGGTCCCCTCGCCACACCATGTTACCTCCAAATGCACCCCCATGCACTCCCACATTCCCTCACAACGTGCCGTCAAGTCCCACCTCATTCAATATTTTCCTCACACCGGCGGCGTGTTACATCCCACGTCCCTCAACATTTTCCTCCCTACACCGAGCCACAACTCACCATATCTCTCATTTTTTACTTCCGCCAGAGAGGCGCCGCCATACTTTCTTTTAATGAACACCACTCCCTCGTCTCCTGACCTAACTTGGTCAAGCTGCCTCTGTGTCCCGACCCGTCACATCCAATTACTTTCGCGTCCGACTTGGCTTCCTTGAATAGTCCCCTCCTTCAACTTCGCCCCGGGTGGGACGGGTCTTCTCTACTCCCAACACAACCTCTCTCAAACTTGCACAGATAATTCAATTTCGTTCTCTTAGCGCACCACAGTCTGATGTCTGTAAACCACGGGAGATTGTTTACTGATCCCTAGAGGACGAAAAAACAAACATCAATTTTCATTCTATATTAACGGGAGAATCATTTAATGATACCAAGGAAACTAGATAAACCCACGTGTATCACTCTGGGGAACTATCCAAATGAATCATTTGATCTGCTGTAATTACAATGGATGCTGCAGAGACAATCATTAACATATATACAAAGTCCTTTTACTTTACACAATATATATATGAAAACATACCAAATATTTTCGACCAAAATATCGAAAATTTCCTCACACTAGACAGAGCTTTACCTGCCAGATTACCCTACAGTATCCCCGGCTCCCCCACCCGTCCTTCCCTATCAATTCCCCTCGTGTTGCTCCCTCTCCTGCCTCACCTTCCTCCAGGCTGGCGCTCCGTCGTCAGTAGGAACCCGCGGGGGAGGAGGGGACACAGTCGTCCGCTCCGGTGATTCTCAAGTTTCCATCAGATTACCCGGCTTCCGTCACTGCACAAGTAACGGTGCGTTATTACATTACAGATGGCTCTGTTACTGAAGTAAGTGTCCGCTGCAGCACAATAACCGGCTTATTACTGTCCTCAGCTGGCGTTATTACGGTAATGATTTAGCGTAAGATCACAGGATCTGGCGTTTATCCCAGCGATAAGTTGGTGTCATTACAGTATTACGTTTCTGTTATAACGACAATAATCGCCATTGGGATGCGAGGGTTGTCGTCAGTGAAACAATAAACACATATGATTCTCCCATGGTTGGTCCTGATTAACCCAACGACCCTGTCATTGACCTTTTGACCTCATGAGTGACACAGTGCTCTCCCTCCGCCACACTAACTCTCCTGTCATCACCTCTCTTCAATAACCTTTTTCCATCCACCGCGATGCTGCTGCCCTCTCCTTATTCTACAGGTATTGCTCCGGGCAATGCTCTCGTGAGCCGCTTAAGTGAGTATAAATGTCCTAGTCAATAAGACCTGGGCCCTCGGTACGCAACTGGATGCTGCTTCCCATACCTTCTGTGTGCAGACAGGCCATACGAGGATTGACCGTTATACCTCGTTTTTTTCCCACGTACGACGATGTATAAAGGTCTCTTTCCTTCTCTCGTTTTTCCCTCTCCTTAGAAGCCAATCGCCAACCAAGAGTCAACAAACACCTATGGAGCCCCAAATCAATCCTTGCCGATATTTTTTCTCCCTCTCGCTCTTACACCCCGAATCTCAAGAGACTTCTATCCAAGAAGGTCTCGAATATGGCACGCTTTAACCCGTGTCAAGGCGGCCACTACGAGAGAAAAAACAAATATATCTGAAGTTGAGTGAGTCCATGTGCTGTTACAACGTGTTGTTACAGCTCGTTCGTGAGTTGTGATCAAGACGGAGAGACGAACGTTAAAGGCGAGACAAGGTAATGCCAGTCCATACTCACCGCCAATTCGGGGATTTAGTAAAGCTAAGTAAGTGATTACATTTACAAAAGCTACCCTCAGAAAATTCATTGTTCTGATGGCATTAAGACACACGAGGCAACATCAGCTTAAGCATTTTCTAACATAACGCCAGCTCTGCGACTACTGAGATAAAAGGAGCAGAATACTTGCTGAGGTAACGCCAGTTCTGCTGAGATAACACCGGCCCAGTAGCCACTGAGACAAAGCTAGACCAACACTGGAAGCGAATTGCTGGGGATGCATCACCAACCTGGCGTCAAACTTCGTCAAACTTCGTAAAGCCATTATTTTTCGTGTGTGTGTGTGTGTGTGTGTGTGTGTGTGTGTGTGTGTGTGTGTGCGTGTGTGCACCTTAATCCCGCATCACGGGTTGGCAAGTTCAAGCTTGGCACAGGAACCTCAACTGACAACCCCCCCCCCCCCCCCTAAGCACTATGTCATTCTGATGGTCGGTAGGTCAAAGGTCAAGGTCGTGGAGTGCAACAGGATGACGTTTGTAAGTACGCCCGTTAGCCATGGCAGAATCTAAATTAGGCACTCAAGTCAGACGAGGTCAGTCTACCGTGGCATGAACTCGGTCAAGCCATCTTGCAAAGGACACCGGGTCCTTCACGGTGTCTCCGTAGGTCACTCGGTCGATCAGCCACAGTCTCAATATGGCAATGACCTCGTCAAAGCAGTTCCAGATACGGCTCTAAGTAGTGTGTCACGAGTAATGACCCCACGTGACTCCCCGATGGACTAACACTCGAGAGACTCGAGAGACTCAGCAAATGCTTAAGAAACTCTTTTACCCTTAAGGTCATCGCGCCATTACGGTAAGATACTCACGCTACGCTCAGCTGTACGTTGGGATCTGGCCAACACACACATGGCCACCGAGCACATTACATGGGCCGAATCAATACGTGTAACAACAATCTATTCACTATGGGAGTTTTCACGGCGCGATACTGACCAGTTTCCCTTTGATTCATCACGAACAGCGGAGCAGCTGTGTTGGTGGAAGATACCACGTATTTCAAGTGAGAGGAGGTCTTCTTCCTGATAACGACATCTATTATGCTCACGAGGCTTTGAGATCATACTTTCCTGACATAATTGTATTTCTCAAATCGTTGTGCTTTTTGGGAGAAGGAAAGTCCAGGCTCCCGATACCGAAATGATTTACTGTGGAAAATATTAATCGGCGCTGTGATCATATTTCCGATTTTAAGTGATGCTGTTTTACTTGTCCTTTCAATGATTTTCATTTCAAAATAAAAGTCTCTCGTAAAATATTCTGTTAAAAATTCATAAAGAGCAGAACGCTTTTTGCCCTAGAGGGAACTGCGTGTTTTTGCCTTTTTCCAAACCTCGCGTATCCCATTCGAATCCCAACGGCAGGTGCAGCAACGTTGAGTACATCTGGTTTCCCCACCCCACTCCCTATGGAAATGGGTACAGTTACGATAACAGATAGAATACCTTTAAAATGTAAAGTATTTGTTTAGCGAAGCACAACACGGTATCCCTTGTGTACACAAAAACTCAAAAGTTAATGTCCGAGACCACGGCACTACAAGACCTCACCCCCTCCCCCGTCTCTATCGGCAGTGAGCGAGCTTTTAGAGGGGAAATATATTCTGGTGCCTCCTTTGGAGAGAGGAACACTTGGCGGCGCTTCTCGGAGTCAATGACCTGTGGCGAGGAGTGTGGTCAGCGGGTCACTGACCTGAACCCGGGGTGAGTGGTCAGAGGCGGCTGAGGAAGCAAACTCTCTCGTTACCTTGGTGACCATAACTGACCCTTTGGTCGACGCCCTCCTGTAGCGCCTTACACACGCCACACAGCTTTAGCTCGACTCCTCTTACGAGACATGACTCCCCCTCCTCCTCCTCCTCCTCCTCCTGAAACGGTCTCCAACTGATCCTCCGCCTTCCTCTGCCTCCATGAGCAGCGAACGAACGACTCAAACCGCCCGCAGCTGTGGCTCCTTGTGCAAAATGTCTCCCTTGCCCTCCCGAGACTCCTTAATGAGTACGAGGTGCAACTTATCACCTCCTCTCCTATGCCTCCTTGTAAATGGTGATGCTAATAAACGTTTCTAATTCCTCACTGCTCTACCTACATGCACGTACATTATCGTCTATTCCATCCTGGCTCCTTCAAAACAGCTTATATGATCTGCAATAAAACAGTCTTCTGAGAAGCGATCAGGCTTACCCTCTGCTCTGACATGGCTCCTGATACACAAGACAGCACATACCCTCTGCTACATACTGCTACACGCAACGAATCACACACACACACACACACACACACACACACACACACACACACACACACACACACACACACACACAATATGAGGCACCTCCTGCGATAAAACTCCACCTTCCATGTGCACTTATACATAATTGCTGATGTTCTTACTCATCCCTCACTTTATCAAAGGCATTTTTTTTCTTTCTACTGTAGCTCTTTATACAGCATCCACGACATATCCTTAGGTACGCTGTGCTTCATTACAAAAGGCACTGCTTATCCTATGCTAAAACATGGCTCATTACACAAAATGTGAACCTAATCCTCCGCTCAAACGTGGCTCATTACACAAGACAAAGCTTGTCCTCCACTCTGCTGTGGCAACGTACATGGAACGCGTATTACTCTTTGCTGTGGCTCCCTGTACACAACTGACTCTCCCCTCCCTGCTGCTCCTTACACCCGAGGCACGCACACTCCATCCATTACTCCTGACTCTAGCCTTAATCCAGCTGGCAATTCATTACCGGCTGGCGTCCGTTCAAGTCACGAGTGGAGCGACATCCGGATCAAGAATTCCCCCGGCGAACTGGGCTAGTTCCGCTAGGGTATTAGCGGGGGGGCTACGCCACTGATTGGCTAATCCAAGGTAAAGGTTCCTAACGATAAATTGGAAGATACGTCACCCTCGCCGACAGTCATGAGTTACCCTGGATCTCCCCCCGAAGCGAAATGGCTATAGCTGACGTCAGTATAACAGGCGTAGGTCAGGCGTCGGGATAACAGGCGTAGGTCAGGCGTCGGGATAACAGGCGTAGGTCAGGCGTCGGGATAACAGGCGTAAGGGTCAGGCGTCGGGATAACAGGCGTAAGTGCAAGGCGTTGGGATGAAGGGGGGGTTAAGAACACACGTCAAAAATGTGAGACACGGGGGTCAAGGATCAAGTGTGGAAGGACAAAAACTCTTCGTTGGCGTTGTTGCTCATAACAATAACCCAGGGTTGGAAGTCTCTACGAATATCAACCTCCTCATCGTATAACTTACTCTTGTATTCATCTGCCTGCACGGTACGGAGAAGGGGCTCAGTACCCGTGGGGCATTAACAATTGAATATCCTCGATCATACAACTTTTTAAACTTTCATTACGCCTTCAATATTCACAAGCCCCATCACTCTGGGTATCTCACTCACCCACTAAGTTCGATATTACAAAAGTAATTCTTCATATCTTTAACGCGTTTCTTACTTCATTTCGTATGACCACAAGTTGCCCCTATCTCTGCACCTCTCAAAGAACTATTCACAGTACACATCATTAAACTGGTTCAGAAACTTGAAACTTAAATATTTGCACTGTGCCGGGAGGAAGTTCTACACTCGTCAGACCCCATCACTTGAACTTTCTCCACAACCAAACAACATTTGAAACTTCTCTGTGCTGTCAGATAAACACAATCTGTTCGCTCAGTTTATCCCGTTCATCCAATACTCGCACTATAAATGTACTTCTTTACATATTTACTAACAATTTTTTTTGCCTATTTTCCCACCATGGCCTTTGACTGTTCTATCTTTCCATCTTTCAAAGAAATACCCAACGCTGAAATCATCAAATTGGTTGAAAAAAGAATACTGTGATCACATCACTCCTTACTCTTCTTTCCTTCACGATGAACGAATCTAAGTCCTCTAACCCGCTCGTGTGTGTGTGTGTGTGTGTGTATGTGTGTGTGTGTGTGTGTGTGTGTGTGTGTGTGTGTGTGTGTGTGTGTGTGTGCGCGCGCGCGCGCGAACGCTCCCTCTTCTTATGTGGACGATTGTCTGTGGCCATAATTCGCTTAACTAGACAGTACATTTTTACTTTCGTTTCAAAACGTGGACGAGAAATAACTCCAAACATTTAACGGCGAACAAATTACCAATATTCCAAACAATGAATATTCAGGGCATTTCAACGCCAAAGAAAACCAAGTAGTATTCTATTTTCAAGTTAATTAACAATATAGCTTACAAGCAGCCGTAAGAAATTAAACCGACGCACAAACTATGCATATTGTTTAATTGAGAAAATAATTACAAGGGCGCGAGCTAATAAGTTCCAAATCCCATTCTGGAGCTTCTGAAAATGTGACCTCGTAACATTCCTCGCTGTGTTCTCTTGCGAAGTCAGATTACACATACCATGTACCACGCAGCTTAAAGTGCCTCACCCATTAAACACTAGGACCAAGCAACGGTGACGTCCCGTAATATGCGAGTGTTTCCAAAGAATTGCATCATGTGAGTTAAACCGTACAATGCGCTGACGTAACTTAAATGTCACTTTCAGAACTTGAGCACAACGGTACGAATCCGTGTGGCGGTCACTACAGATGATACGCGAGATACACCTTGACGTACTCAAACGTCGGCTATGTACCACTTCATCAGGTGAATTCCACCTGCTCTGCTTAGTCCTTGGGAGCCTTCGAACCCCAGGCTCCCCATACGCTCCACAGCCTGGCTGGTCTGGTATTTTACCGCTCACTATAATCTTTCGTAACAAGTGGGACTTGAAATACGCAAGACGTATCAAAGGCAAAACGGAAATAGCGTTTCAATTTGACTCGTGAGTACAAATCACTGTCTCAGCTGGTAGGAAAATATCATGTCTTTCGGGTGAGCCAGCACTTGGGATCGGCTGAGTGATGTGTGATCAGTACCACCCGATATCCATCACCAAGCTGCAGGGGACTTCAGTCGGTCTATACCTCCACGAAACGTACGCACACCAATTTCCCATCATTCTATTCAATGTCTGATGGCGTAATATCCGCGGAACGACGCAAGCGACGCGCAAGCGCAACCAGGGTAGAGAACATTACCAGCGATGCTTGGCACTGGCTACCTGAGGGGTAACTGTATGAAGGCGTCCATGATGGGGGGAGTTAAGTGGAGGATACAAGCTGAGGAGAAGCCTGAACATTAACCCTTCCCCGGAGCTGCTTTCTTATGCCTGGTCAATTCCGAATACAAACCATGAATTCAGATAACCGAGCATCCTCACAGCTGAGCACGTTTGTGTGTGTGTGTGTGTGTGTGTGTGTGTGTGTGTGTGTGTGTGTGTGTGTGTGCAATCTTTTGTATGCTACTACGTATACATGTGTAGTTATCTGTTTGCACGATCATCCCCGCCCCTACGCCCAGCGAGGTGTGGCCGAATTCCCCCTTTAACAGACGTCGAGGTTGTGAGGACTCGGGATAGCTATAGGCTCGTCCCCTGCCCGCGCCTCTCTCCCCAGCTCCCGAGTCCTGTCAGGTCTGGCCCACTCCTTAATTAACTAACACATGGGTTGTTGGGCCGGGCGCCATCAAGGAATGGCAAGCGGCAGCAGAATAATAAAAAGCGACCGCCGCCCTCCTCCCCCCTCTCTCTGGCGTCCCGTTACAACAACGTCAACCTTCTGTGACCGAGGGTATGGCACTCCCGTCCACGTCCAACCTCCTGTGATCCAGGCTGAGTACGGAACATCTCTTGATAAAGCGTTTGAAGTCGAGGTGCTTCGCAGGGAGGATAAAAATCTATGTGTTTTTTTTCCAATACACGGGAGGAAATTACTTACGCATGCGTCTCCATAAATTCTATGAATATAATAAATACAAAAAACTTGTGTTCCTAACGTCAGCATGACAAGGTGCCCTATGACAGGCTCTCTGATTTTCACGTGTGTGGAAAATTCCTCCTCTATTTTCAAGACGAGGTGGAGAGAAGACTTTGCCTTGTTTCTTGGCCTGTCTGGTGTTAAATGGAATATCCGCAGACCACCACTCTCCTCTCTTGTGCTCAGACGTTCAATATCAAACATGAAACCAAAATACTCGCATCCTACGCACAAACACACAGAAATACGGCAACCAAACCTATGGGAACACCTCCAACGGGGGACCCAGACCTCCGTACACAACACTCATACGCATCAACCCCGTACACACCTGTCATACGCACACTACTCACATGTGCGCATCACGCCCACACACACCAGAATCACAAATCCACAAGCATGAATATTCAGACTACCGGTGAGGAACACCTACACCAGCCGTCGCTTAAACTGCACCTGACACTATGACAATACGGAGTCCAACACAAGTCGGTCCCATTACCAAAAGACTATTCCAGGCTTATTCATCTCATAACCATGACCGGATGATTACTATCCTCGGCTGGCCACGTATCACGTCAAAGACATAAGGTATATTACTGACCAATCAAAGAATCGGTGCTTCTGTCATCACTAAGGAAACTTCTCGCTTATAATGTCAATGATAAGCAAGGCACAGTCACCTTCTCAAACTGTTATTTAAAATACGTTGAATGCCACAGGGACATCCCACAGCTTAACTCAGCAGTGTACCATCAATCGTGTCTACAATGGACTGTAAATACCATTCACTGCATTAAAATCTTCGGGGAACAAAAACCTCACTGAAAGAGCCAGACGGCCAACACACACTCCAACACCCAACAAACACCCAGCCGCTCTCCCACCACCTGCAACACCCACCATACACCCAGTCGCTCTCCTACCACCTGCAACACCCACCATACACCCAGCTTCTCTCCCACCACCTGCAACACCCACCATACACCCAGCTGCTCTCCCACCACTTGCAACACCCACCATTCAACGCGACAGTCTTTTCGATTACTTTAAATATCTCCCACGCTCATCCGGTTCTCCAGTCTATAATCCGATTACGACCGGCAAAAACAAAAATGTAACACATTCTAAAAACTCTGCTAGCATTAGAGGGGGTGAGGGAATATCTAAATCGCAACGAACGGCCAAAGAGGGTAAGGCAAGCCGGGAAACGGTGATCTTCAAGTGCGTCCAAGCGACACGTAGGCGAGCAATCTACTGCCGCAACGAGGGCCGTGCACACTGATAATGAGGCCGTGCACCGAGAACTTATTAGCTGGAGATCGTTAAGAACTCCTGTAATCCTCAGGGGCTTAGCATCCCCCGAGACCAGTGACGGAGGGAAGGAAGGCGGGAGGGAAGGGAGTCGGGAGGAGGCACCAGCACCAACAACATGCGCACCGCTGGCCAGACGTGGTTCACCTCACATGAACCTTAATCTCCTGGGTGCCGTGAGTGCGATAGCCTAATCTTATGACGTATCCAAGCCTCTCAAGTCCCATAAACCTCCTCCTCCCTTTAAACATGGCGTTTTTAGCTCCTGTGAACATGAGAGTATGACCCGTAAGCACGATCCTCCAGCACGATACTACGACCGCTGAGCACGATGGCACGACCGCACGGCACAATGGCCTGTCTCTTGACCTGATAAGGGTCTAGTCATTGGCACTGGTATCGTACAATAGGGTCGTGCCTTCACCTGAACTCAGGCGTCAAGCCCTGAAAACACTCCCTCAATAGATTAACTCATCCCTGAAGTAAAGTGACTCTAACCCTGAACACGAAAATCTGCGGAATGCAACAAACCTTAAATGCCGATATAACCTTATCCTTCCGATCGATGAATAAAACTCTTAATTAAGTCCTGGAATGCCATGGAATCCCCCCCAAGTGTAATCTGCTCTTTAAACACAGTAATTTAATCTCATGATCAGGGTGACTTAAGCAGTCTAAATGCAGCAGTTAATGTCACGGTTCACAGGGCGATTGATCACTGTGATTTCTAAAACAGTGTCTGAGGAAGTGACCCACAAAAAGTCTTGATGAAGCTCCTCTTACAAGTCGTCCCAGGGAAATCGGCATGAAAAAGAATCACTAAAGAAAACGGAACATTCAAAGAAGTGACTTGGCCCACCGGGTTCCCTCAAATGGCCCAAGGGAACAGATGGCGTGGGACAACCACCAGCTGGACACTCTGGTATGGGGCAGGACAGGCACTGGGGGGGGGATCACCGGGAGGATGAAAGGGGTAAATGGGGAAAAAATGAGGCAGAGGCGCAGAGGATGTGGAGGAGAAAGAGGGGAGCAGGAAGCGCGGGAGGAAGGGGCAGGAGAAAAGACGACAACTGTGTTGATGACGGATGGCAAAAAGCTCAAGACCATCCGTGGTCGCAATCATTAAAGACTCCAGTGGCAGCTTCCCATCCGGACGTATGCAGGTTGCTGGTCGGAAAGTATTACGCA